>JAQLOM010000023.1:8871216-8886129 GCA_030068315.1 Chrysichthys thysi
GCATCAGTGTGTGTGTGTGTGTATAGAAAGCAACAATTTACTCTCTGATAACAGTTTATTATGTGTGTCCAAACAGGCAGTGTAGTGTAGTTTAATAAGGTTAGCTAGTGAAATGTATCCATCTTAATTACTGCTGTCTTAGATGCTACCATTATCAAAATCAATATCAGATACGTCTCCAATGCTGGACTCTATTTTTAGACAACACTCTGCTTTCTGGGGTGGTAAACCAAAGGTTTTTGCACTAAACGGAAATGAACAAATCACCCAACAGTATTTCAGACCGCCGAACTGAACCAACACCAAAGCAACAATCGGCAATTTGAAAATCCACCTTAAACTGCTAATTTGTCTCAATCGTCTAATTGGTCTTATTACTTATCTGTGTACACCAGGAACAGGAGTTGTATCATGGAAGAGCCAAGATATTAAAACGCAGGCTAATTAATTGCCCGCTACGCTCTCACTATTAGCAGCAGGCTATTCTTTAGCCAACTGGCAGGAATGTTGATTATTTAGCTTCCTAGTTAACTCACAGTCAATAGAAGCAAAGTCCAATGCGCTGTGTCTTGTAACACTGCAACAGCTGTGACTGAAAAATGTATCGTTTTTCTTGTTGATTTGATTTTCCTGTTTCTGTTTATTTAGGCCACATGGGTGCTTTTAGTTTACTCACTTAATGCCAATTCATAGTCAGCCTGTTTACTAGGAAACTGGAAAACCACAAGAAATCTAATATGACTCAATAAAAATGAAGAGTTCTTTTTTTTTTTTTCTTAAATCAAATTATTAATTGTTCATGCCATTTTTAGATCAAATAACTCTGTTCGGTGTATTGTATTGTTCTATACTTCAGATTGAGTTAAATTCTTATCAGGTACAGCTAAGTTTTAAGTAAGACTCAGACTAAAACACCATTTGAAAAGAAACACTACTCTTTCAAAATATATTTTCTCAGAGTCCAAAATCTCAGACAGGTGTTCAGGTTAGGTTGAAATCTTGTGACTCTGCGGGTATACAGTCATCCCTCCCATATCGCGGTTCACCTATTGCGGATTCCCTGTATCGTGGTTTTTATATGCAATATAAAAAATATAAAAATGTTAATTCAAACATATTAAAAGAATATTAAATCCAAATAAAATACAGTATGTATTTCATCAGCGGATGAATACACAATGAAAACGCAGTGTACGGCACTACCGCTTGAGCTAGTTCGCCCACGTGAGATTGTACACGGCGCGCTATTGGCTGATGGATGGGAGGCGACCAACCAGATCGCTGTGTTCTGTATCCTGGGCTCTGATTGGTTCAGTGACCGTTCATCTCAGCATAGGAGCATAGGAAGTGTTTATAAGCAAGTAATAAGAATAAGAGAGTGGGAAGGGTTTATAAAGCCTTAAAATATATATAAATAATAAAATCAATATAAGGCCGGTACTTCGCGGATTTCACCTATCGCGTAGGTGAACGTAACCCCAGCGATAGGTGAGGGATGACTGTACATGATTTTAATCCTTACCAAATTCCTCAGTGAGGTCTCATACCTGGGGATTGGGATATTGTTGTCCCCCTCAGGAAAGAAATGATTCATCGTAGGATATAGTAGGATTCATTAGAAGAACACTGATTTGCAATGTTGCTGACCAATCAGTGACCACCCTGACCCTTCATTCAGTTTCTATGTATATTCTCATAGTTTTTCCAGTCACTGCCCGACACCTTAACCAACACCACATGCTGAATCAGACATTGAAATAACAATAATAATAAAAAATGGCCATATTTCCCAATTGATTTTTCTGATTCACTTTAAATAGAAATGATTCCTTGGTGACTCAGGCATAAGTGCTGTCATAAGGATGCGCACCATAAACTTGCACTAGGCCATAAACTTGCATTAGACCATAAACCCGCACTAGGAAATATTTTATGTTATGTTATGTTTGAAGAACACAATTTCTTATGCGACTCTCCCAGCCTGCTATTAATGCAGTTAAGAACGAGCAAAATAGATATGAAATACTGATAAGAGGATTTGTAACTACAGTTTTCATTATTATGTATATGATCAAATACATTAACCATAAATCCAGTTAAGAGAGTTAATGATAAACAGAACCCATTCTCAGCCTGATAGGATTTATATTGTCTCTGAATTTACCATGGGACAGTATGATGGCGCAGCGGGTAGCGTTACTGCCTCATAGCTCCAGGGACTCTTGTTCGATCCTGAGCTTGGGTTACTGCCCGTGTGTACTTTCACATGTTCTCCAAGTGTCTCTGTGGGTTTTCTTCAGGTCCTCTGTTTTCCCAATGGGTATGTAGATTAGTATCTCTGGAAATTGCCCCTGGGGCTTGATGAATATGTGTGTGTGCACGGTGGCCTGCGATGAACTGGTGTGTTACTGATTCATATCCCGTGTTTCTGGGACATGATCCACATCCACCATGACCCTGATCAGGGCTGGGTGAGCATCATAGCAGTATAATAATATCACTATGTCCAATTTGTTTGCTCCTTAAGTGAAGTGCGTTTCTTATTTCTATTAGGATTTTTGGGTGATTCGGCAATTGGATTGTTACACTGCAAAAAATGACCATAGATTTTTACGGTAATTTTCCGGCATCTTGGGTTACCAGTAAAGTACTGTAAAGTTTACAGTAAATTGTAACTGCCAAACATATTTTTACGGCAAAGTACTGTAATTCCTTACGTAGTTTAAAATGTCAGATTGCATTTTCTCATTGCAAAATACACCTAAGCTGAAGAGTCTTATTTACGGACCTAATTAAAGCAGCCTGACAGAGCTGGGGTCTGAACACATGACTAGTTTAGCTCCAACACAACACCTTAACCACTGAGCCACCACAACTCACTTAAATGCCTTGCTTTGAAACAACACCAGTGACGTGAGGTCAGGAGAGGCGGGGCGACAGAGCCTCACCTGTCATCATGGAAAAATAAGATGTAGAATAAACAAATAAATGAAATGGTTATATTAATCAAATGGTTTGACCTATAAACTAATTTTCCATTTAACTTAAACAATTTAGATTGTTTTTTATTAAAAATCACTGAATTTTCGCATTTCCGTTCAAATCCGGGGAAGAGACGCATGGTGAGGCAGCAGCAAGCTGAGCCTCACCTTGGATTGTGCAATCCCTCCCAAACTGTGCTCTGCCATGCAATGAGAGCGTGTCCCTGTCTCTCTGTACGTCACCAGTCAAATGTTTCAAACACTTTTAATATATGCCCCCCTGACTTTCCATAGTTTAGCTGATGTTTACAATATACAGTATGTGTGGAACCTGTTTCGTGTGCTCAGCGATCTTACAACGGCAGTGAAGAGGCCCTGGGTGAGGCAGGCACTTCGCTTGCCTCAATGTAGGGGGCACTCGTGAGCCCAGATGTTCTTATACTACAGTTGCAGAGTAAGTGACAGCGAGCTAGTCAAGTGCTGTGATATTTTTTCCCCTCTCGCCCCACCTGTTTTTACAATGGAGGTTTTTTAATCCAAGCTCAAACAATTTTCTAAACTGGACTTTCAATCGAAACAGGAGGTAATAAATAAAGTGTGTGTGTGTGTGTGTACATAAGGTAGACATCAGCAACTGAGAGATTGATGAAGAAAACCAAATGAATGCAGAAATCGCGTAACGAAATGCTCCTGCCTCACCAGCCATGAACCTCACCGCACATCACTGTAAAACACAGTCTCTCAGTGGAGTGAAGTCAGTGTTAGAAATAGTCGACTCAGTGCAAGCTTGTTTAGTGTTTTTGGAGTGGCTCAGGGGTTAAGGTGTTGCATACAAGAAAGTTAGATGGTTTAATCCCAGAGCTAGCATGATTGGGCCAAACCCTTAAACTTCAGCTCAACTGTATCAGCCAAGTGAGCTGTGAGGGCTTATGTGTTATTTATTTATAACATAAAGATATTACAATACTTTACCGTAAATATGTTTTACAGTTGTTTCCTGTAAATTTTACAGTAATATAGTGGCAATCAAGCTGACGACTGTAAACTACTGTAAAAATCTACACTCATTTTTTTTACAGTGTACTTTTGGACCAGTGATATTAATTACATGTACAAATATGGATTTAAAGTAAAGGCAAAAGACATTTTAAACACAAATGGGGAAAAAAACAACAACCTTTGTTCATATTTCAGATAAATAGCTTAAAACATTAATTACCACTTTAATGTTTTATCCATGTGGCCTTGTCAGATTGCCTTCATTACCTGTACACAGTTTGATTTGATAACAACATCCAGCATGCTTCAGTTGCCAGTTACTGAATATAAATGATTTACTTTCCTCAGTTCAGACTTCACATACTGACGTAAACTGCTCTCCGGTGGGTTGAGCAATGTTGAATTCCCAAATGTTGAGTTCCAGTTTTGTTCTGTTGCATCTCTGATGTTCTTCAACTGTTTCTTGTTCTTCCACTTCCACTTTCTCTCTGCTTAACCGAACATATCCCTACTGCTGCTTGGTATTAACGTTCTTTGTTGTGCACCTGATTCAATCCCATTTTCAGTGTTTGAAAGCTTTGCTCTTGGTTTGCACTTTTTAATGCATATTCATTGTGGGGTTGGGTTTTTTTTTGTTAGTGTCAAAGTTGTTTACTGGGTAATTATGTATGAAACATTTAGATTTGTTACTCTGTGCTTCAGTACTGCAGAGTAAGATTTATTGGATTTATTATATTAATCCTTTTATGTTTTGGTCCTTGGCGTGCCATATCGGTCTCGGTATTGAAAAAAGAGATACAGTACACCAAAACACCATGTATACACATTTGTGCTTGGTAATGTGCAATTACGAATGAAACACAATGAGTAAATTACAGTGTTTCTGTAGCCTAGTAGTGTTAAGTGAGGTCCATTTGAAAAATTGAACAAAGATACACTGGAATGTCTGGCGAACTCAGTATGTGATGGACACTTTGATATAAAAGCTGACGTATAACAGATACATAGTGAAGGTTGCAGCAGTGATCCCATTACAGTGTAATATTACAGTTATGTATGATATCTCTGGCCTTTAAGGGATGTGCATTTCTTGTTTTATTTAAAAAAAAAAAAAGCTTTAAGAACTTCGAAAACTGGATTTTTCACAGAAGGTTGTCTCATTCCACTTTTTTTTGGACGCTCACGGGAAGAAGAAATGGAAATGATAGTTCCTCCCTTTATTTTTCTGTTCAAAAAAACAAACAAATACATTTTAGCCATTTATTACAATGTCGTTAATGACCTTATTCCATTAGCATGGATTTAACAACATTGTGCGTATTTTCTAATTCAACGCAACAAACTCAACCCTGTTACACGGTTTATTTAAGAGCTAAAAGCAGCCATTGTCAGCAAGGAAACCTTGTAAAAAGAAACACACACACACACACACACACACACACACACACACACGCACAAAACTGAGATTGCTTATTGAGTTGGGTCGCCACAGTTTTTGAATGGTGAAATAAATGTTTTCTTAGATTCAATGTCAAAAATCCACTTTGAATCAAAATAAACCAATCCAAATTTGACCCCATTAAACGGTAAAGCATAAAGGTGAAATGAGTGTATTGTGCAAGTGACCTTTACATGCTGACTGTCACATCGGTCGTCAGTTCACATTCAGCCTCATATAGCTACTTTGAAATGCTGCTTTGAACGCCATGAGACCTGATGTGAAATTTAAAACAAACTAAGTAAAGAATCAAAATTATTGACATAATACTCTATGAAAGAAGCTTGCAGTAGAACCTGTCAAAGAAGTGTAAATATGCAACATGAAGAAGCTTTAACAAACAAACAAACCACAACGACAAGACGAGTGGCATCACAGGAGAAGCAAACCCTCACTCACTCACCCTCGTCTTCTGCTGCTTAATCCTGTTCAGGGTCGTGGAGCCAATCCCAGCTGACTTCGGGCGAGAGGCAGGGTACACCCTGGGCAGGTCACCAGTCCACCGCAGGGCCAACACACAGAGACGGACAACCATTCACACCTACAGGCAATTTAGAGTAGCCAATTAGCCTAATCCCCTCTGTGCAAGTCTGAACCTTGTCTTTGGACTGTGGGAGGAAACTGGAGTACTTGGAGGAAACCCACACAGACACCGGAAGAACATGCAGACTCCACGCAGAAAGGCGCCCAGGTCACTTTCTGGGATCGAACCCAGGACCTTCTTGCTGTGAGGCGAGAATATGCTAACCACCACATCACTGTGCCACCTGGAAAAGCGAACCATTAAAAGAAATCTGTGGGCTGGTAAGAGAGCAGCCAAGAATGTCCTCATAGCCTCTGGTTACTTGCATGACATGGAGTTCACGGGTGGAGGAGGAAACATGTTCACTCCTTTCAATGCAATTCCCCCCCCCCCCCCTGTAGACAGAGTCTTGTTTCTCTCCAGTTGTCCCCTGCACTTTGCTCACTTTGTGAGTGGAAGTCCCCAGATGCCAGGCTGTGTACTTGCACAAGGGCCATGTGAGGTGAAGCTGTAGTGCCGGGTGAGCGGAGAGGTGGACAGTGTGATGAATGGTGAAAGAAGATGATGAATGCTGATTCTTGACCAGTAAGTCAGGCAAAAATGAGTCGGGCATGATAAGCACCCTGCTTAGACTGCTAGGTCCTTGGGTCGCTGCATTTCCTGTCAACTAGAGCTGATAATCCCACATTTTCCAAGACAAACCATCACTGTATTTCATGATGATGGAAAATGTCTTTATGTGTATATGATGTGGTTTGGATTTCATTATGTCTTTTTGACAATTTAGCTTGGAATGAGAGAGAGAAAGACAGAGAGGGGGGGAGTGGGGGGGGGATGAGAGAAAGCTGACAAACAAAGCAACGCACTAAGTCAGACTTTTCCAGTGTTGCGTTAGAATCCAAGCCACAGTGTGATGCCTCCATTATCATCCTGGGTAATCGGATCTCTGCCATCATCACCGGACTCTGAAAAATGGCCCATTGTATCAGGCTTGACTCTCCTATTTCCTCCAGTGTGGCTCTTTTCTGTAAATGAGCCTGTTCTAAGTGTGATGTATAACAATGCCCTTCCCAGCTGGGCAGTTGTGAATGAAACTGCTGTTTCTTTTATTCTTCCCTAGACTTAATCGCTCAGAAATATTAAATGATGCCTAGATCTGTCACGAGTAGTATCTGAGGTTAAAATAATGTCCCTTTAGTTTGTTGTTCAAGTTACAGCACTTTGCGCACCCTCTGCGTTTAACAGCTAGCAAACATCACGACGATGAATATAGAAAATGGGCTCAAATGGGAATACACATTTGGATGCACTAGTGACAAAAGTTTGGCTTACGTAATGGTGGAACCATTGCATGGGAGGGAAGGAACTTATTTTGAAATTTCTTGGTACGTCCAGTGGTTCCTGAAGGCAGAGGTCTGCTAGGGATGGTGACTGAAAAACCCACACTGTCCAACTGACAGCGAGCATACAGTACTACTACTGTCAGGCAAAACGTCTAAAAGCCACCACTATTTTTCACACTATTGTACTATTTTGACTAATTTGACATGGAGAGACCTGCAGACATACAGTATGCCTCTTGAGTAATGTCGCTTCAGGACATCTGTAATAATTCTGAGGGGTTTTTATTGATCATTTACATTGCCTTTGAGTCTTTTGACCTGTATCATAATGATTGAAATGATTGAAATGGTGGCTCATTACTAGGACACATGTATTTGGGCTACACCTGTGCTAGGAAATCAGTAACTTCCCCAAAACCCACAGAAGCGTCACTTCTCTGACAAGTTCCTATAAACCTCATCTATATTTTATTGTTCGATGTTTGAAACTCAGCCAGTACTTGGTTTTGTTTTACTTTTGGCAGGAGATGATAGAAAAGAGTGAGCACTTTCTGGTGTCTTACTTTACACTGAAGAAAAAGCACAAAACCTCTTTTTCCACAGGCTATAATGGAATCTTTACTGCCACGTCAACTGGGACAGGATATATTATATGACCTGGGGTTATTAATATCGGTCATTTCATAGACGGTAAAAAGCGTAGGAGAATTTTCCCAAGCACATACATGACAGAAAATATCAGAAATACTCTGGAAATTAAGTACATTACCCCCGTTACTTCCCATGGAAAATGTATTATGTATTACTATATGAATGGATACTAGATGAATAAGGGGATGGTTTGAGTATTTCCGAAATGTCCAATCTCCTGATAATTTCACACCCAACAGTAAAGAGAATTTACACAGAATGGCGTGAAAAACAAAAAACATCAAATAAGCGAAAGATCTGTGGGCCACACAAACTGGTTTTAGCTGCTAGGAAGGATATTGTGACTCAAATAATCACTTTTTACAAATGTGGTGAGTAGAAAAGCATCTCAGCCTGCACAAAACTTCAAATCTCGATGTGCGAGGAATCTGAGGCTATCAGACTCACCTGAACTGGACGGTTGAAAACCGGGGGGGGGGGGGGGGACACCTGGGCACTGGATGAATCTGTGCTCATGATAGGCTCATGATAGCTTCTTCTTGTTCTTCTGCTCTTGTAGCCCATCCACGTCATGGTTTCATGTGTTGTGAATTCTGAGATTCTTTTCTGCTCACCACAGTTGAAAAGAGTGACTATATTTCCATCAACAGAACTGTCACTAACTCCATATATATTTTTTTTCCCGCACCATTTTGTGGAAAATCTATAATATATTATGTGTGAAAATCCCAGGAGCTATGTGTGAAAATCCCTATAGTTTCTGAAATAGTCAAACCATCCCATCTGACACAAACATCCATGCCATGATCAAAGTAACAGAGAACACACATTTTCTTCATTTTGATGTTTGATGTGAACATTGCCTGAAGCTCTTGACCGGTATCCGCACTATGCTGCTGCCACATGATCGGCTGATTGGATAACTGCATAAACATGCAGGTATGCAGGTGTTCCAATTAAAGTGGCTTGTGGGTGATTCGATGTAGCAAAAACAAGCATGATCAAGGCAAAACGGTCCTGTTCATTTGAAAGACTCCTTTAAGAAGATGTTATTCAGAAATTAGGCTGGGTTTCAGGCTGAAAGCCTGTGAGAGTAGTGTTTTTGCACTAGGGAGGGGCGCAAGACTAACGAAGACAGCCCCTCCATACGCTCTTGGTGCCTCCTGAGAAATACGTCCTTTTCAAACTCATATGCATGGATATGAAAAAAATATATATTTGGGTGCAGGGACAGGAAATGAATTTTAAATAGCAGTTATGAGTTCAAGGTTTTCTCAGAATTTTCTCACTCAGCTGTAGGATTCCTCAAGGCATTTCGCACACTTCTTCATATTAATAATAATTCGCTAGTTGATGGGGGGGACGGATTGAGTGTGGATAAGAACGGAGCAGCGGAGATAGCATTGTTAGAAGTCATCAGCTCAGCAAAGCAGGAAAAACACATTAGATCAGGACAATGATTCATTGTATTGAATCAAATTCATGTGACTAGACAGAGCGTTAGTCACACAGACTGTGGCACAAGACAAAGCAATTAGACAGTGTGAAGTAGGTTAAAAGCTTCTCACTTCCAGGTTTATTAGACATTATGTATGTTTCATGTTTCCTAGAGCGCCTATAACCTAAAGATTAATCAATGGCACATATGGGAACCCTTATTGAGGACAAGTTTGACTCTACCATAATGAAGCACATGATATTTTCATGGTTTCTCTGAGGGAAAGTGACTTGTTAAGCCTTTTCCATGCCTCCTCTCAGCCTATTGCTCCTCTCCATAGACAGTGTCCTCTCTGGAGGACGTAATGGGCGAGTGGCCATGTCAGCTTGACACATATTAGTGCTTTGCTCTTGAGGTTTGTTGTAAAGTCCTGTGGTTTTTTTTTTTCTTTTCTTCTTCACAGCTTGGTTCGAAACCCTTCTGCGAACAGAACGGTTTTGACCATCCAAAAATGTGAAGATGCCATAATTATGTGTTTGTTTGTTTTTTTTTTTGTTTTTTTGTTTTTTTCAAATCAGGTATGATATAATAAGCATCATGTATTGAGGTCTTGTCCCTGATGTGAAGATAAACTTGCATCAGGTTGTATAAAATATGTATCAGGGTCATAGGGTAGTTTTTTCATGGTAGATAGTGTGATGCATTTTAAATGATCCCCGTGTCAGTCAGAATTCACTTTCCAACCCATGTGATTTATTTATTTTATTATTATTTTTTTGCCCAGCCAGCAGAGAAGCTACGTAAATTAATACTAAATTTCCAAGCAGCTAACAGCATTGCTAACATCTCAAGCAACATAGCCAGGTATACACTAGGTTTAACCATTCACTTGTCATTGTATCAGCGGGAATCTGCCCACCCACAGCTTTAATATAAACCTATAATGCATAGCATCTGCTGCGACAGGTCACTGCTTTTTTTCATGTGCCCTCTAGCTCTCAAAGTAGTTTTCAGACTATCTATTGCTTGAGAATACAAATTAGGAAAGCTTCAAATTGCAAGAAATATGATGGGCCTCAGGCAAGGAAACTTCTCACATAGTGCATGTTAAGACCTTTATACTGGCATGCCTTCATATAAGCACAATATATGGCAAACCTTGACCACAAGTGTAAACAAGATCAAGGAAAACCTATAGGTTTTTCCAGAAACCACTATTTTTATTTATTTTTTATTTATTTATTTTTATTTTTTGGTTTATTTGCCATTTGCAATTGAAAAATAGATTTCAGGGTTACCTCTATGTAAACAATGGTGCCTGGATTGGACAATAGGTTTATAGCAAGACATTTTCATGGTGATAAAATACAAATCACTAAAATGGCATGTGGGTCAACATTTAAGAAAAATGCCCTGTCCTACATTCAGAGCAGCCGATGGGATTTTCGGGAACATGGTCACAGGTCCCACTTGCCTATTCTAACCATAAATTACCTGAGCTGTAAGAGACTTGGATGTACGAAGCAGCTTTTGTTTGGTGATACAGATATTGCAGCCTACATGTAATGAGGTCATTCATCGTCCTTTGAAGCAGTGGAGCTGGGCGGCTTGGGAACAAAAGGTGGCTGCCGGCGGACCTGACTCATAATGACTGAACAGACAGAGTCGTCTGGTCTAATGGCAGCCTGTCATGGTGCTGATGATTTCTGCGCCACCATTTCACAGGTTTTTTGTCCCTGAGCAGTTTGTGCACATGATGCAGAGTGGAATGAATTCCTGATGGATCGAATGTACTTCCTGACAGGTGTGAAGTGGAAGAATGATTTGTGCTTCTTTGATATATAGTACGGACTGTTTGGGGTGAATTTCTGATATCGCTTCGGCATCGTTGCGCAGACATCACTGTTGGCTTATTTTGACGAGGAGCATATCTGAAATATATGAAGGGAAAAAAAATGAATATTTCTGCATCGCAGACAAGATTTCCTCAGGGTGTCTAATGTACCAGACCAAGTTGATACAACTTCCCCCCCATGCTTATCTGAATTTCATTTGATCAGAGTGTTCCCCCAGGGGTGGCTTGGCCAATAGGAAGTTTCCAGGTGTTTGCTTCATTCATGACCCTTCTTGTCAGATGCTACATTAGTGATTATCTCAGTCTGCTAAGTTCCAATGATCAATTTCCTGCGATTCTGGACTAGACAAGGCTGGGGAAAGGCAGTGTGGAGAAATGAGAGAGAAAAGAAAAGACAGATGCAGCAAAGCTTTCAGAAATCAAAATGAGCTTGAATTTTCGAATCGGCTGCTGTAATGATGGTGATTTGTGAGACAGCAGGTAATCAGTGACTAAGCATATCCATCCATCCATCCAGCCATCCATCCATTCATACTGTCTGTCCATCAAGGTTGTAGGGAAGCTGGATCCAATTCCAGCTGATTTTAGGGAGAGGCAGAGCAGCCATAAAAGGCACATTCAAACCTATGGGCAATTTCGAGGAGCCAGTTGACCTAATCTGCATGTCTTTGGACTGTGGGAGGAAACTGGAACACCTGGAGGAAACCCACACAGGCATGGGGAGAACATGCACAGAAAAGCCCCACTTGCCCACAAAGTTCAAACCGAGAACCTTCCTGCTATGAGGTGACAGTGCTAACCACTGCCCCAGCATGCAGCTACATATTTTAGCAAATAAACAACTAACTATTTTAGTCATAATTTAATAATTTAAATATTATATATTGATCAATAGATAAGATCGGTAATTCCTCCCGTAATAAGAGATAGACCAGATATTTTCAGGACTGTATGGATACAAAAACTTGATCTTTTCGAATCAGGACTGAGCCACTTTCATAATCCAGTCCTAGACCGAAAAATATATGCGATATGTAGACATGTGACGTGAACGAGAACGCTCAGATCTGAAGGTTTCTTTTGGCTTTTCCAAAGTGCATGTGTATATCAGTACTGTTATCATCATCCTGTGTTGGCAGCGGGACAAAACAACAACGGAGGAGTGAATATATTCGGTGGAAGGATGGGAAATCGGTGTTATATTTAGGGACTTGATTTAAGACAAACTAGAGGGAACCTATGGAAGCTGAGTATTTAAAACAATTAACGAGAAAAAAAAAAAATCAACGTGTGCATGCGGGGCATTTCAGGGGACTGGTGTGCTCTGGTTAAAGACAGACACGGTCACTGAGTGTTTGCACTGTCTTGTAATGTTTGCACATGTTTACACACTTGCACTTTATGTAGTCCTGCGTTGTTTTATGGGCACACCTGCACCGTTTGCAGTTCCGTGTGGTCTTATACGTAAGCACCATGCTCCTGGAGGAACGCTGTCTCTTTCACTATACACTGTATCACCTGTATATGCTTGAAATGACAATAAAAGCCACTCGACTTGACTTGACTTGACTTGACACACCCCACTTGCTATTACAAATATGAACTATCAAGAAAGACATTTCTTCTGATCTACGCAAATGTAGTCCAATCGTTATGTGGTTATAATTTTCTCATTTGTATGATATTATAATGTGTTTTGGACCTAATATAGCAGTATTTTGGTACAATAGTCGATGCACTTTCATTTCTTATTCATAGACAAATGTAGGGGGCCACATTAAAGCAACACCCCAGGCTGATTTTTGTTCCCAATCCGCCCGGTGTCCGCTAATACGTTAGAGCGGTACTTTGATATTTACCATTTCGTATGATGAAAAGGTTGCTTGTCAACAGAGAATAAATTTATAATATGAAAGATCTGAATTTAATCCTCTGCTTAGTCGACTAGCAAACCTGCCCACGTTGGTAGACCAGGCAGGCTCGACAGTTTATATAGAATGCTAGCGCAAGCAAGGCTACTGCATTGTAAACCCACCATCTGCCACCATCTAAAGATCATCTTTACTGCTCTGTTCGAACTGTTAGACATAGAGCTGTAAAGGGCTGAAGACTCAATTGAGTAAAACAACTGCTGTTGCGTTTGTCCAGTGGGATGCAGCGTCTGCTGAGGACGAGCCTTCTTTGCACGCAACTTCATTATGGGACGGCGTTAAGTAAAAGCCGAGTAAACTCGGTGCCAGCCTTTTCTAGGTAGTGGACAAAAGATCAGGATTTGCTGCAGGTGTTGTTTAATAATTCATGGATTTGTGAAACTCGCATCAAGTATAGACTCCGCAAGCCTGCCAAATCCATCTGCTTCCCTAACCACTCAGACACCCTGGATTAAATTACCCTAATCTGAAAAGATTAGCAGGCACCTTCCATCAGCTAATGCAGATCCTCCTGAATAAACAAAGTGCCCCAGGGTCCTCGAAAAGAAAGATGCGAGGCTTTCGAAAAAGAAATATTGTCATTTATTTATTTATTTATGTTCGCCGTGTCGCTCGTATTCTTTTTTTTTGCCTCCGGTTATGTTGCAGTGTGGTACATGACACACAAAATTCACCTATACCTGTAGGAGACTTGCTGGGAAATAAGAATTTTAAAATAGAAGGGGGAAAAAAAGTGGATCACAGTTATCAATGAATATTAATGAAACATTTTTACAGCTTTTTACAGCTTACAGACTTTATTTTTGTCAAGAAACACCAAGTAGGGCACGGACACTATTGTTTTTCGGCACTCAGCTGAAGAGAGCAAATTACCTGAAATTTGAGGAGATGTTTGTTCTCCTGACTTAAAGACTCCATGGTCTACTTCACTCACTTACCTTCTGCCGCTTAATCCTGTTCAGGGTCACAGGGGAAGCAGGAGCCGATCCCAGCTGACTTCAGGTGAGAGGCGAGGTACACCCTGGGCAGGTCCCCAACCCACCGCAGAGACAACCAATCATACTCACATTCATACATACGAGCAATTTAGAGTAGCCAATTAGCCTAATCCTCTCTGTGCATGTCTTGTGCATGACTGTGGGAGGAAATCGGAGTGCCCAGAGGAAACCCACAAGGACACAGAAGGAACATGCAAACTCCACACAGAAAGCCACCCAGGTCGACCCCGGTGATCGAACCCAGGGCATTCTTACTCTGAGGCGACAGTGCTAACCAGCACACCACCGTGGTCCTCATGGTCTACTTCTACTTCATTATTTCCCTGGAACATTCTTTTGTGGACTCACCCACAGGGGAGGAGTTAAGCGAAATCATGTGTATTAAATCACATACTATATGTGTAACCCAGTACCAACGTTAAAATATGTTGTGTTCATTATTGTATAAAAAGTAAAAATATAGTAAATACTAATACTAGTAATAGAAAATACTATTGTAAACTGTGTTAAAATCATTGTGTTCAATATGATTAAAACTGTCATAAAATAAAAAGGTTAAAATCTGTTTGGAAGGGTTTAAACTATTAATGTGTAACATAAAGTTTAAAAAATGTACAGTTAAAAATATCTATCTATCTATCTATCTATCTATCTATCTATCTATCTATCTATCTATCTATCTATCTATCTATCTAT
>JAQLOM010000023.1:8901601-8913623 GCA_030068315.1 Chrysichthys thysi
TTTTTTTAACCAGGGATGTCAGATGTGCAATAAAATGTAATAATAATAATAATAATCATCATCATCATCATCATCATAATAATTTAATCGTTCATATAGGAGGAGTATATTAAGTATATTTAACGTATGGGAGGATGTGTCAGGTGGCAGATACAACTGCAGTTGCAGGTAATCCTTTTATTAAAGAAGGCAGACAGCAAACAAACCCAAAAAGCGCAATCAATGTCAAAGACATGCAGAAGGTCAAGCGATTCACAAATAGGATTTCCAAGGCAAAGTCAAATTCATAAAAACCAAGGAAACAAACAGGATCAAAAACCAGGAACATGAACCCCGATCAAAGGCTTGGCGCATCAGATGAATACCAACGCCGCGCAGATACCTCACAGTGAATGAGACTTCTGTGTGTGCGTATACAGTGGTGAGTGGTGACTGACTCCAGGTGTGTGTACTCCGTAATCAGGTGAATATGAACGTGACAATGAGCGAGATCCCTGGGCGTTGTGGTTTTCTGGTGGATATGCTTGTAGGCCGGAATGCGTTCTAGGAAACGGAGTTTGTAATAGACAGGAAACTTTCTGACAGTGCTTTCTGGTTTCTTGGAAAGATACTAAAATGTTTTTTTGTTGTCTTATTAATTTCAAGGGAAAGACAGAACATAGCCTGGTTAGAGGACAGCGGGTTATGGCTGCTATAAGTGCGCACCTGACAACGTGATCTTATTTCATGGATGTTAAACAGCATGAAATATAACTTGAGAACAATTCAAATTCTGACATGCCGTTCATTAGGAAGAAAAAATACTAAAGGTGCTGGTGGTATAAGAGAAATACGACACTAGCTTATTGTTTTGCTATAACAGCGTGTCCTGCCATTGTGTTCCTTGCACTGTGCATACGTCATCCTAAACTCTGATAATATTATGTCAAAAGAACCTTTGTCTGTGTTTTTCGCCAGTGCTCTTTGCAGTCGTTTTTTTCTGGGTCTGTAATCATTTACAGGAATACCAATGAGCTACACCAGTTCTGGATATGGTAATACTCATATTTAATTTTCTCATACAGAGGGATAACTGGACAAAGTCATTTAAGCTTAAGCAGGACATTTTCATACAAAGGAATTCTTCCTTGTGAAATAAAATGAAATTTCAAACCCAGACAACTCTATGATAGCGGGAATTAGTGAGTCCTCTGGTTTTTTTGGGTTTTTTTTTTTTTTTTTTAGTGATTTAAACGTTTTACCCCTGGAACAGAGTGAAACGGTGTGTAGTAATCTTCATGCATAATTCATGGTTAACAGATTACACTTTGATTTGAATCTTAACAGAACGAGAGCGTTCCTGAGCAATGATATAATATTTTAATTGGATAAGAAATCCATTGGATCGAGTAACAGACTACCATCATGGTTGCCAGCAGTTGACCACCGAGGTCAAAATCATCATTCATGCATTTTCCTTGCCTTACATTTTGGTTCTTTCTTAAAACAGTATTTGAAAGTATGCATTGTATGTCTGTTGAGAAAGACAGAGACGCATTTAAATTCAGTCAGCGTTTCACTTATTGTTTTGCCTCTTAGCAACTTCTAAACGAAGCAGTACAAGCACTGCTTTTACAATTAGCTTCCTATCAGAGGTCAATCAGGTGCACATTTCAGTGCTTATTTTCAGCAGGGATTACGTGCGGCCATGACAATAAACTAAGGCAGAAACGTTGGTTTTGGGATACCATGGTTACTTCTAATTAGGGGATTTTGCTGTTGCACTACTAAAGAGACATCATCTATAAGGATCTTCTGCTATCTCTGTGTTCATGAATTAATTCAAACCAACTAAAAGCATATTGGAATTTCCGCCCAAGAAATGAAATCTTTTTGATTCACAAAAACCCTTTAGCATCTTAAGATATGTGTCTGCAATTAGCGTTAGGAAGAGAGGGATTTGAGTTAATTCGGCTATAGATCGCATTATCAATCATTAGAACAGGGTGATCAAAAACATCCTTGCCGTTGTTGTGGCTCTTGGGGCAGGATGTTGGGAGCTCGATTAGATCGGCAGTAAATACAGCATGATTAAAACACCATGTTTATGGTGGGTCCGTTTACTTCATGACCTTCATCCCCCCTCCACACCCCACCGCCGCTCAACACCCCTCTCTCAACCACCCTCTGCTATGGCTGCTATTTTAGTCGTTTAATCGATGCTGCAATTCACGCACGCTGGCCGAGCCAGTCCCTGCAGGACGGCGAGATGCATGCCGATCACACTCGGCAGATACATGACTGTCAAGTTCTCTGGGCTACACCAGCTCTTTAAACCTAACTAAGGAGCACTAATGAACAGTAGATGCTTTCAGGACTACTTACTCTATTTCGCACTGATACTGGAGCAGTTCCCACTGCGCTCAAACACACCTGGAAACATTTGCAGATGGGGCCATCTTCAGTGTTTCTGCAGCGATGCTGCAATAAACAGATGGCTGCATGGAGGCTTTTTTGCTTTTTCTTCATCCGCACAGCTCATCTGAATCGTTCAGCTCTGCTGATTAACAGTGTGCGGCTCTTTCAGGTTTCCATCAGGTTTCAATGAAACGAGAACACGTAACGTTTCTTGGAGCCATTATAATGACTATAATAAGTGTCACAGTGGTATTTTAGTATGCGCCTTATAATTGCGGTCAAAAAGCTTCTGGTACTAATTCTTTAAAACCACACACCTAATTAAGCGAATACGAGCTTTGACGGGAGTTTATATGGATTCAGATGTCTATCTGTCATTGTGTTTTTCAGTGTGCATTCAAACCCAAAACTTCCATCAGCTTTCCACATGCTGCTGAATAGCTGTGTAATTGGCCATATTGCTGATTGCTGCAGTGGGTGGGTACGGGTTCAATTTTAATTTGAGGTTAACTTTTACTGAGACGTTTGCCCACACACAGACCAGTATAGACTAACCTTCACAACTTTATGGCTGCCTCGTTACAGATGATCGGGCTTGTGGGAGTGCGTTTGTGTAAACGGTGGTTAGTTATTTAAGTAAGAGCATGTGTTATGCATGCGTTAATCAATTAGTTTCAGCAGAGCGAGAAAATCCAAATCCCTGTTTATTCAGTGTTCACAGATGATCAATGCAGCATTATAATCAGACATCATTCTGCCAGTCTATGGAGCACATAAGGATTTCTATTTTATATAATAAGCTCTTGCAGTGCTGAACGTGTCTTTAATTCAGTCGAATGGAGAATGATTGTGGAAAGGGCTAGCACTCAGGGTGGGTTCTGCTTCGCACAAGACAGCCAGCTGATCCCTCACCCCTCCCCGTCCTCTAGGGTTGGAGTTGTTGAATAGTAGGGAGGAGATGGGGAGGTGGTGGGTGTGGAGTAGAGAAAGAGATGGGAATTAATAGGAGCTTGCTAAGTGTGCATACTAATATAAGTACTTTAATGCAGCAGGAATGTATTTGCGTACAAAAGAGGTACTGATCAAGTAGCGTTTATATGCATCGCTGCTGAAACACTCCGTACACAAACGCAAGCTACATGTGATATTTGATGCCAAATGACCACTGAGATAGAAAACATCCAGTCTATCAAAGTTGGCTAAACTTTAAGCATTTATACCACAGCACTGTCGATTTCGTGAATCTGATTGTCAAGTGTTGATTATTTTTTTCTATAACAGGAACTCCGATTGCAAGGTGGCAAAAATATAGATTTATATACGGTGTTGCTTCTATACTAAGTCAGTAACGTGTTATTCTCAGAGGTGAAGCTTCCACCATGTGCAAGTTTTCAGGATGGAAGGTTAGGCACTTTGGAGGCTAAGTTTCCGTAACAAGTTTCTTTTTTTTTTTTTTTTTTTGGTCATTAAAAAAAGTGAAGGAACAAACGTTCATAGCTTCTATAAAACAAATGAATAAATAACTAAGAACTCACGTGCTTCATGGAGGTTCCTCAACTTTACGCCTATAAAAGGGAGAAAAAGCAAGCGGTGTCATTCTTTAATAATTAAAAATGATCAACTTCATGGTGGAAATACATCTCACCAAAAGCATTCTTGAATATTTTAGTGTAACAGCATGATGTGTCATGTTTCCTAAGCTTATCTAAGACATGGCAAGCTTAAATAATTTTAGCATTGAATTTAGGGTGCATTTTTCGGGCTCCAGAACTCACACACGGACACCAAACCAATAATAATTAAGATTGAAAGAAAACAGGCTTGCTGTGTTTGGTGCTTGGGTCATTGCTTTTATTTAGGTGCATTAGTGTGTGAGATCACCATTTTATAAATGGTTTTTCCGGGGCTGCAAATTTAGGCTTTACCAGTAACAAAGAAAGGCTTTCAGACAGCTGAAGCACGACAATGTCAATATTATAGACCACGTCTATAAATACAGCATGAGCAAAATCCTCTTAGATCTAAAATGTTGAAACGATAAGCATGGCCCAAATCACGTTATATGAAATTAGTAGCTGGTATGCCTCTTCACTGATGCAGTAAGTTGTAGGTATGCATGTGTGTTGATTTGAGCGTACTGTACAAATCCCGTCAGCAGCATGGAAGCAAGATCTTTATTTTATTAAACCACAACGCTGTGAGGAGTAAGAAGAGAATTGCGTGATCAATTTTGGGAAGCAGAGCTTGAAGGCTTTTGCAAGTTAAAACACCCTCGAGTCAGAGTCACACAGGATTTAATAACTCCTGACTCTCAATATTTCTCCATACTGTACTGTCATCTTCAGGGCCTTTTTTTTTCAGTGCTGCACTAAAGAATATGATATATTTTAAAACTGGTTAACAGTGTTCTATTGTGCTTTCTGGAGGCTGTAGTTTGCTTCAGCGTGATCCATCATTCTAAAACATAATTATTATAATGTATAATCATTAAATAACATGACGATTTTTTTTCCTCTTGACTTATGTTTAGCTACTGATGAAAAAGGTTGCCGCTTGCTGTAATTCTCTTAACAAAACAAACAAGTGCAATATAATAGCAGAAAGCTAAACCGATATGAATACTCATTAATTCTTTGTTCTTAATTTCCATGGTATCGTTCATTAAAAGGCTTTGGTGGGGTTTATGTGGTAATCTGTGTAAGGAACGTATCAGTATTGGAATGATCATGATGGACCTGTATGTTTTTGGAAGAAAAAAGCTTGCTTTACTTTAACCTTTCATGTTTGGTCTGTTTGTACGTTAAAGTATGGCGTTAGGAAATATCTGGAGGTCTATGCTAATGGTACGTCTGGCTTGTGTTTCAGCAGGTAACCAGCAGAATGGTCGCTGGCGTGGTGAGTGGGCACAGCTACCTGGTGGCATGCTGGCAGCCCATTCTTATCCTGATGCTGGGCACTGTGCTGTCGGGTTCCACCACAGGATGCCCGTCCCGCTGTGAGTGTAATGCCCAGGAGCGTTCTGTCCTGTGCCATCGCAAGCTGGTCGCCCTTCCAGAGGGAATCCCTACTGAGACGCGACTGTTGGACCTAAGCAAAAACCGCCTGAAAGCCATCAACACAGAGGAGTTCATCAACTATCCCCACCTGGAGGAGCTGCAGCTTAACGAGAATGTCATCTCAGTCATCGAGCCGGGTGCATTCAGTAATCT
The DNA here is from genome assembly GCA_030068315.1 of Chrysichthys thysi. Lineage (NCBI taxonomy): Eukaryota > Metazoa > Chordata > Actinopteri > Siluriformes > Claroteidae > Chrysichthys > Chrysichthys thysi. The sequence goes on from JAQLOM010000023.1 coordinate 8,907,208, forward strand.
CTTTGGATTACGGACGTTAGGACTGCGCAACAACAAACTGAAGCTCATTCAGCTGGGTGTATTTACTGGTTTGAGTAACCTCACCAGACTGGATATAAGTGAGAATAAAATAGTCATCCTGTTGGATTACATGTTTCAGGACCTTTATAATCTAAAAGAGCTGGAAGTGGGAGATAGTGAGCTGGTCTTCATCTCTCATAAAGCCTTTCACGGACTCAGTAGTTTAGAGCAGCTCACCATGGAGAGGTGCAACATGACCTCCGTGCCCACAGAGGCCTTCAGCCATCTCCATACCCTGTTAGTACTCAAGTTGTGGCATTTCAATGTCAACCTCGTTAAGGATTTTTCCTTCAGGAGACTCTACCGACTGAAAGTGTTAGAGATAACAAATTGGCCCTTTCTCGAAGCCTTGACCGATAAGTCCCTCCACGGACTCAACATTACCACACTGAGCGTCACGCACTGCAACCTTACTGCCATCCCATATGTGGCCATCCAGCACCTCGTGTACCTTCGCTCTCTCAACTTTTCATTCAATCCCATAGAGATTGTGGAGGGCAACAAACTGCACAACTTGATGAGGCTGCAGGTATTCGACTTGGTAGGGGGTCGATTGGTCACTATTGAGCCTTACTCTTTCCGAGGACTGAACTACCTTAAGGTTCTCAACATTTCCAGCAATAGCTTGAGCACTTTAGAAGAGTCTGCCTTTCACTCAGTTGGTAATCTCGAGACCCTGGCGCTATACGACAACCCCTTGGCATGCGATTGCCGTTTGTTGTGGGTTTTCCGTCGCCGTTGGAGGCTCAATTTCAACAAGCAGCAGCCATCTTGCGCTGCCCCTGAGTTTGTGCAAGGCAAAGAGTTTAAAGATTTCCCGGATGTTCTCCCTGCTAATTATTTCACTTGTCAGAAATCTAAGATCCGGGACCACAAACCACTTCAGAGATTTGTGGATGAAGGGACCACAGTTCATTTTGCATGCCAAGCAGATGGGGACCCAACCCCTGTGATCATGTGGCAGTCTCCGAGGAAGCAATTCATCACCACCAAAAGTATTGGACGTCTATCAGTGTCTCTGGACGGCACCCTGGAAGTACGATATGCCCAAATCCAAGACAATGGCACGTATACATGTATCGCGACCAACGCGGGGGGGAACGACACCAAGCTTGCTCATTTACATGTTCACAGTTATTCACCCAACTGGCCTCATCAGCCTAATAAGACATTTGCTTTCATCTCCAACCAGCCCAATGATAGTGGTGCCAACGAGACTGGTAGATCAGTCCCATTTCCATTTGATATGAAGACCCTTATCATTGCTACTACTATGGGATTTATTTCTTTCCTTGGAGTGGTTTTGTTTTGTCTCGTACTCCTCTTTCTTTGGAGCCGGGGGAAAGGTAATGCCAAGCCAAACATTGAAATCGAGTATGTGCCACGTAGAGTAGAGGGGCAGACCAGTCCAACTGAGGAAACCCATAAGATCAGAATGAAAATGATGTAAAAGTCAAACCTGCAGTTCATGTGAACAAAATCCCTGGCAAGAGATTTACCTTGAGACGTGAGAGAAAAAAAAAGTTGTCTTTGTTTCCCTTGTGGAATTAATGGAAGAAACAATAGCTAAACTAAAGCCTTTTCCAAATACACAGCTCAGACCTATGGGGACTGTTCCTTCAAAGTCAGAACGAATTTCGAGGGACCTAAAATTCTGCTTTTATTTTGGTAACACACGAACAAGAGTCCGCCCGACTCCAATTATTTAAAAGCCAGAAAACAGAGGGCCAGTTTTAATCCATACTTGTCTTTGTCTCTGCCTTTTGTCCTTTTTTTTGTACATAATTCTTTCTATGTACATGGGAATATAGTAATTAAAGGATTGCGACATCATATTCATGGGTTAAGCATACTGGAATTCTTGTGATGTACTTAACATGGTTAGGACACAAATGTAAATTGTACACATGTCTGATTAAATTTCTGTAAATGTCCATTGCCAAGTTTTTATAAGGCTTTTTTTTTTTTTTTAATTTACAGTTAATTAACGATTATGCTTGACAATCATCCATATTATAAATGTCAAGTGTTAATCTTGAAATATGCCATCCTTTGAATGGATGGAATAAATTGAATTTTGATGCCAGATATAAGTCTAGTATCTCTAAGCCAAATGTAGCTTTGAACTTAAAGCCATTTGGTGTGAATGTGTGGTGAAGCCATTAAAGATGTTTTTGGTGTTCACGCCGCTATATTCATATCTGACACAACCCTCATGAGAAATCTCTATCTTCATCAGCTGATCAAGTTTTTTAAATAGCCCATTTTGTATAATTTCTCATATTCATCATATCTCTTAATGATTTATTTACCATTTATTAATACATTAATCATGCTCAAAAGGCAGGGAATTCTCTGAAGGTAAATATGTTCATCTGCCCTTGCCTCTGGAACAATGCCAGACTTTAAAACATTAAAATGGTAACATTTTCTACTTCAGTGTCCATTTTTACTTTCACAGTTCAGTTGGGAGTCAACTATATAAAGGTGCTTGAGATAATAGAAATATTATTGGCAAAAATTCTTATGATCCAGTCCACGAGCAGTGTCAGTCGACATTTACTGAAAAGGTCTTTTCTTTGCAAACGCTCTTTCGGATATGAACATGTCATAAATGATAATAGTTGTGAAATTGAAATGTCTAATCAACCTTGGCTTACGGTTCAGAGGTCAGGCCCTGTAAGTCAGAGAGAGCAGGGGCTTATCGCGCTTGCCAAATGCTCTAAAGGAAATAAAAGCTAGGTAAATGCCGAATACACCTGCTGAATGCAGTCATTCCTAATGTGCGTGGTGAACGGTCTAGTTTTATAAATAACTTGAATACAGGATGGATGGATTTTCATCCATTGTACTGTTAAGAGTCACAAATCTCCCAGGTGTTCATTTATTGATATATTCTTTAACTTGAATCATGGAATGATTTTGTTCAGGTTTAGGGCCAGATGCATTATGGATACTTTGAAACAATTCTGAACGACAGAGGGTTTTTTTTTTTAACACTGCGGAAAGACAATAAATCTGTAGTCTGTTTGATCCTGATTAAATCCTCTTCATGACTAAAATCTTTGTTCTTTTAAATCTTGTAATTGCTTGAACGTTTGACCTAAATAGGCTGATTCGATAATTTGACACTAATGAGCGCTAACAGTTTTGTACAAATTTATGAAACTAACCATAATACTGAACTTGCAGAATATGAAATTATAGAATAAGAAAAATAGAAAAACTTCTGTAATATATTAGTATGAATTAAGAGCCCGATGCAGGTCATTCCACTGGGAATACTTTAAAAATAAGGATTATCCTTCATTAAGGATATTATTTTATTTTGCAAATGTTAATTCCCAAATGAAAGAGGAACTACTTTTAGTCAAGGGAAAAGAGAAAATACTATTCCAAATAATGCCTTTTGAAGGTATGTTGTATTAGCCCGTTTTTAGTAGGTTTCGATTGAAAGAAATGCCCCGTCATCGCACATCGCGAGATGGATTTGCAAGCTCCCTGATGTTTAATATTATGGGATTGGTTTTGCTTGCAGATATACATATAAGTAATCCCTTTTGTACCTGGAAATATGGAAAGATGTGCAGCGGCATCACAGTTTGAATAAATCCAGTAATTAGGTCAGTGCTAGAATAGAGTCACATTAATTATGAATGTTGCTAGATTGTCTCCAGATTGTCTTGTTGTATTGTTTTATCGGAAGCATGATATTTTACAGCCAAACGGAATAAGGAAAGGTGAAAGGATGGAAAATGATGCAGGTAAAAATAAATAAATAAATAAATAAATAAAAGAAACCCTGTGAAACATCAGAGTTTGTCAGTTAAACCATGTAAATATTTGCTTCAAGTGTGAATTAAACAGAAGCATCCTGAAAGGCTTATCTGTAACCAAATACGTTCTGTGAGGAAGCTGGATCAGTTTTAAAGACTGCTGTACATGCACCTGAATGCCAAGCCTAGTTCTAATGATAATACTTAAAAGCATCATTAATAGGCAGCTACCGTTAATGGAGTTGATGCTCTCAAGTATGACCCGGTGTTAATTGAGGAAGTTGCACCATCCTGTTATTAGCTGCCTATTAGGAGACCTTTGAAATGAACTAACTTCCTGTATGGAATGTATTTGACTACCTGATTAGTAAAACTAGATGGTGGTATTTCTGCACTTAATGATTGTTAGTGTCCAGTGAAGCAGTACAGACGTAGTACAAATTGCTAAGCAGATAGTCTGAGAGTATTTCCTAGCCTTTTCCCCCCCTGAGAATGTCACCAGATAAAGAATTAAAGGTAAGCAACACATTAAGTTATTGGAAAATTTAGAAAAGAGGCTGTAATTTCATCCGTTCATCTGATTAGACAAAGAAACACGAAACATCTCTATTCATCACTATTATTAAAAAAAAATCTTTGTGTGTAGCTATTTTATTTCAGCTCCGGTTAGAAAAAAAAAAATTGTACTGCCAGCTCTGTCTTGGCCTTGTGCCTTTAAGGCCTTTAGAAAAAAAAATGATTTCAGGTAAATAAATGGACTGTGATAGGTTTTTATGTCAAAGCTTTAAATGTAAGCTCCATGCACCTTGGTAAAAGATACACACTAAAGGTAGAAAATTTGTACCCTTGAGGGAACCACGCCAACAACAAACAAAAGTACAGATTAATACCGTTATTTCTGAGAGTGTATGGTTCTGGGTAACCACATGGTTGGGAGTTTCAGATCCAGCATCACGATTGACCCTCTGTGCTTAAATGAGATTCGGCATCCTTCGGAAATCATTTCAGATAAACGTATCTTCCAAATAAATACACAGACATCTAAGCTAATGGCCACATTTACCATAAATAAAGGCAGGATGCGCTGAACAATTTGTCCTAACAGTGGAAATGGCTTTCATCATAAGCACTTATCTCGCATATATCTTATATGTCTCCGTTTTCTCAAGCAAATTGGTTTCCTGGGTGATTCGAGACAAAGTGCTAGTTGTTCAAGATCAGCCTCCCTGTTGCCTCCAGCTACTGTGGTGTGAAAGATATTATTAACACTCTGCTCAAGTGAACAGTCTTTACGGATTCAGTTCAGATGCTTTTATTCAGTGGAACGGAGCTGCAAATACATACAGGTTTCCAACAAATTGTCTCCGCACAAATTTATGTGGATCTATCATGACCAGGTGTTTTAGAAATGTAGAACGATGCTGAAGTCCACTAAAACAGGGCAGAGCTGAAGAACGTGGAACACAAAAACAAGCTGGGTCTGTAATGCTTTCTCAAATACCAATACATAAATTAGAGAAAAAGATCCAAAACAGTCCCCCCCCCCCTTTTCTGTGTTATTAAAATTATATTTTCACACCACCGTAGGTGAGTCACAAACAGCTGGCCTTTTAATACTGTGCAAACATAATAGCTAAGGGGGAGTGCTGGACTTTAATGAGGAAGGAAGTGAAGCATCAAGCTGCAGACTGTGTGCTCTCTCAACCACTCAGCATACAGAGAGAGAGAGAGAGAGAGAGAGAGAGATGCATCCCATCGAAAAATAATCAACATATACTGTACATGCCTAATTCTAGATAATAATTCCTGTGGCTGCCAGGTAACAACTACAGTGGTACTCATAATTATTTTACTCAGTACTGAAACTATGTTTGCTCCCAATTATTCAGCCTGTTTATGATCACATTTGTTTTACTGCATGTTATTAATATAAATCAACACCTTTTTGTTGAGCTATAATAAAAGTGTTTTCTACGCACAAACATTATAATCTACAGTGGTTAGCACTGTTTTCTCACAGCACGAAGGTTTTTGGTACAAAAGTGGTCGCTGACTGAGGCATTTCTTTGTGGAGTTTGCCTGCATGGGCTCCCTCTGGGTGCTCTGGTTTCCTCCCAATACACAAAGACATGCAGATTAAGTCAAATGACTACTCTAAATTGGCCAAAGGTGTGAATGTGAGAACGAATGCTTGTCTCTGTGTTAAAGCCATTTGGTGTGAATGTGTGATGAAGCCATGTACCCTGCCTCTGGTACAAAGGCAGCTGGGATTGGGTCAAAATTCCTCACAACCCATAACATTTAAGCAGTACAGATAATGGGTGGATGGATGGATGGATGGATTCATTCAGATGTATAAATCAAAATTTTTTGGTCACATTAATTTAGAATATTTTTCAAAATAGGTACACGAGTTGCGTACAGTCAAGGGATAAAGTTTGCACACCCTATGGTTTATGAATTATATATATATACTGTGGAACCTTGCATTCCGAGCATAATTCATGCTTGTAATCCAAAGCACTCGTATATCAAAGCGGGTTTCCCCATAAGAAATAATGGAAACTCAGATAATTCGTT
>JAQLOM010000023.1:8931499-8945244 GCA_030068315.1 Chrysichthys thysi
CACTCGTACGAGACGACTCGTTCTTCCCGAGTCACATTAAAGATTCGTTCAAAATTAACGAATCGTTCAAGAACGACTCATCACTACAAGAGAGTCATGATATTATGTTCTTTACAACTGTATGTAAACATTTGACCATGACTGTAATTGCTGATTGTAGTCAACCTGTCCCAGTGAAAATATACCACCATATACCAATGCTATTCAAATTGGTATCAAAGTGGCATATTCAAAGTGGTTATAATGGCAGAAATCACAGCCCAGCATGATCAAGGTTGTACATATTATTGAGTTCTAATAAGTATTCATTTATTATTATTATTTGGCTAGTCATTTGAATTGAATGGATTTAATCCAAACTTTAATTACTCAAAAACAAGTAAGCCTGTAGGTGGCATGGTAATGCAGTGGTTAGCACTGTTGCCTCACACCAAGAAGGTTCTGGTTCGAACCTTCCAGCCAACTGGCGCCTTTCTATGTGCAGTGTTTCTGTTCTCCCTGTGCCTGCATGAGTTTCCTCCTGGTGTTCAGGTTTCCTCCCACAGCCCGGAAACATGCAGAATAGGTCAACTGGCTCCTCTAAATTGTTCATAGGTGTGAATGTAAGTATGAATGGCTCTTCATCTCTGCTTTAGCCCTGGATTAGGTTGGCTATCTACCCAGGGTGTACCCTGCTTCTCACTTGGGATTAGTCAGCTGGGATTGGCTCCAGTTTCCCTCTGACCTTTATTGCACAACCAGTACAGACAATGGATGAAAGTAAGCCTATAAATAATATCTATGTGGACTTAATATCACCTGCTGATGGACGTTGGAATATGTTCATAAAATAAATCTGAGAGGCTCTGTGGAAATTTATTCATTTATGCACTTTACACATAAAGGGCTGTACTGAGTTGCAAGAACAACCCGTGCCATGGACCACCACTGATTATTTGGCTGGTAGACTATTCACGGCACAGCACAACACTATCGTGACACACACACATACACACATACACACACACATGCAATATCAAGACCCTAGCTTGACAGCATCACTGCCTTGTTGAGAGAATCCTCCACCACGCAAGTGATGACAATGGTGATGGGAATTTCAGTCAAAGCATGCAGTAGACAAGAAATTAGAAATGATTCCAAGCAACAGATGGCTTACAGCGACCGATCGTTGACTTCAGTCACAAAGTGAACAATATGGAAGGTATAGTTGATAAAATGTCAACTGAGTGGGAGCAGAAAGCATCAATCAATCCAGTATAGATTTCTACATATTTGCTATACTTTATAGCTCTGTTTCATTTCTGAGCGTTTCATCTGAGCAGAATAACGTACCTTTTTCCTATATAAATGCATGTACTTGTGCACTGAGATTTAATCAAAGGAGCACGTATGCACAGAGTTTTTTTTTCTCTTCAAAATGTAGTCATTTGCACACTGAAAGAAATCGGAATACATTAACCTTTTCTGCCGTTGTTTTATTCCTCTACTTGATTGCTTAAAATGGAACAAAACTGGTCATCTCGCTGCTAGCCGCAGGACTCATTGAAGGCGTTGTCTCTAATCAGCCTTCAAGCAAACAATTACTACAACAAAGGTGACGGGTGAGGAAAATGGGCCTTTTGTCAGCACAGGTACGTTTGCTTTTCTAAAGACTTCTAAAATCCAGGAACACATTAATAAAAGGTCACCGTTCCTTTGCAGAGGAGCGCGAGACAGCCCTGAGTTTTATCATGTAATTTCAGACAGTCTCACAACATCACAAAACACAGATGCATAACCGACTCCTCCAAAGAACACAGTCTTCACTCCATTTCCGAGCAGTCATACTGGTGACAGCTGCTGTCTTTGCTCTATTCCCGTTATGAGGCTGCTTAAATGTGCTGGCTGTCACAAGATAAGCTCCTGAAAAAGTGAGACACTTCATTGCATAACAAATAACCTCATTGCATACAGTACACAAACCAATATCTGTGATGCAATGTCCCATAACCCCATGCACATCCAGATTAAAGAGCCCAAGTGCCACTGCCACAGCAAATCTTTAGTCAGCTTGCCAAAATGGTGCCACTGGAATTTTATTAGAGGTGGAGGAGTTTAAATCACATTTGTGCACCCAATTTGTGAAATTCATGGGTCTGTGACTTGTGTTTTTGACATCCAGTTACTGACTAAATATTCCCAGAGTAACAATGTGAGATTTCGTGAGACCTTCTGATTAGCATGTGACAGACCTAATTGTAGATGAAAGCCTTTTCTTTTTCTTTTGTAAAAGAACCAGAGAGCTGAGTTAATTTTTTTTTTTTTTTTTACACTGAGACCAAATACTGTATCGATTTTTTCCCACCTCTTCCCTCTGTGTGCTGCCTGCAGAGTGACAAGTTCAAAAGCCACCTTCGCATTTGGTGAAAAGCGATGTGTGGAACCCATTTGTGGTCAAATTTTTGACATTATGCACATTAATACACTTCCAATAACCTGCTTAAACAGCTTTAACATCCGTATTCCCTAAACATATGAGCATCAACTCGTGCTGACAGGCAAATAGCTTCCAAATGCACAACCTCAATCACAACTGTCAAGAGAAGAGTGCACTTTAATATGTTTCTTTGATGAAGTGGATTATGAGCACTGATCGAAGGCTCATACTGTCTGAAATACATTTACTCGTTAGCTAAATCTTTATACTGTAAGTCTTAAAATGCATTACATACAACACAGCACTGTCTGATTGGTTGGAAGGTGCTCCAAGGACCTAGTTGCACAGTTTATATTAATGTCCTTATTCTAATTCATAATCCTTCCTATAACAGTGTTGATCACAGAGCTGAGAACTATATAATGTTTGGCCAATTGCTCTATAAGAGAGATTAAACAGAATATGCATGTTGATGTTTTAGCAATATTGTATGAGCAAGAGTGTGGTTATACTGAATGTCGGCATGGCTGTGATTCGCCAAAGGCATGAGCCTACAGTGTGACTGCCATGCTAGTATTCAGAGTAACTTCAATATTGCGAATGTGACATGGCTTTAATACAACACTTCTATAAACATGAAATTCTTATGCAGTATGTGACATTTTGGACACAATATGGCTCAGCGTTCTGTTTAGTTTTGCTCCACTGGAGGACTAGATTGTAAAGAAGCCATATTCACTTTGCTAGATGCACATCAGCTAGATGGCTAGCTAGCTCACACTGATTTGTACATTCCCGTTAAAGACGCTGCTAACTAAAATTGGCATCCCTTTAACTGACAAGCTTTCATATATTAAGCCAGAAGTTACATTCCTCAAAAATATGGTTTCCTATGTCTGCTGATTGCTTCTCTAACGCTACCGTAAAAAGCGTTTCTATATAGGAAGTGGCGCTCTTGACCAATCAGATTAATGGACCAGAACTAACTGTTGAATAAGGGAAAACAATCAAATGAAAGGCTCACATTATCACCATCATATCATGTATCCTAAAGTGCCAAATCAGTCATTATACAGATATAAATCAATGTACTTTCTCTTATGTGTTAAGTAGCACCAACTACTACCCCAAGCAGTTCATTTAAATAACGCATAAATTTGTTCACTTTGGGATAATGGGATAATGGGATAAAACACCCATATGACCCAAAGCCTAAATCTAAGTAAAAAAAAAAAATAATAAAAATAATAATAATAATAATAATGGCTTCAGATGTAGATGATCAACAGAGCCCAGATCTAAATCTCATTGAACTGCGAGATGACTTAAAGAGGACTGTACACAGGAGATCCCCTTGCACTTTGATAGATCTGGAGCATTTCTGCAGCACAGAGTGGAATAAAATTGCCAAATCAAGATGTGCTATGTTGGTAGACATTTATCCAAAATGACCCCGAGGTGTATTATTAGCAAAAGGTGATTTGACAAAGTATGAGTTAAGGGTGTGTACACCAGGTTATCGCCATTGTAATGCTTTGTTTTCACTTGAATTTTGTTGGTAGATTACGGGAAAAGATCTCGTCTGATTTACTTTGGTTTAATATTTTACACCACCAAAACATGCAAGATTAACAGGGGCATGCAGACTTTTTCTATCCACTGTACATAGTATTGTTTTACATGGGAAGCTCCAAAAATGTGTAGCGCATATTACTTGAGCATAAAAAAAAAAACAGGCGTGAACTGTGATGAAGGCAGTTGCCAGTGGGTTTAAATGAGTTAAGTGAATTAACCATCTGCCATTCCACACCACCCCCTCTTAAAAAACACGAATGCCTATTTGGCCTCCTCGGGCTGCCTCTTACACATGCACGAATTCACATAACTCTATTAGCTCATTCTTCTGGGACATTCATCAATCCCTATTTAGGATTCAATCCCACCTTTTTCTTGCCCCTGTGATTTGAAAACATTGTGCGCTGCCTTGCTTCTACTCAGGCCGCCCCAGTTTTTGCGGTGCTTGTCATTCCGCTCTGCCATTATGCACGCACGTCTTGGTGAAAGCTCCCAGATGCCGAGATTTGCAGGCACTGTGAAGTAATGACAGCCAATCAACATGCATGCACATCACCTCCTCCAGCCCAGTTCTCCTCTGCTTCGATCACGGGAGGCTTTCTTCTGGTGAGAAGATTTATCTAAAGGTCATTTAAAATACCCTGCACTAATGTGCTGCACCACATCGAATTAATCTTTTCTTTTAATGGATTTGTATGATTTTTACTGATGGCTGACTAATGCATCAGACACATGTCCATGTGATTCACTGAATTCCTTTTAATATGGTCATGACACTTAGACTCATTTAAATTCATTTGCTCCCTTCATTGCCGCCTGTCTCTTTCTCTCGCTTTCGCGCGTTCACACGCTTATAAACACATGCAAACTACCATTCCCGCTCTGCTTAGTTTTGATTAATGCGGAATAATAAATGGAATCAATGGGTGCATTAGATTTTCTGAAATTAGGCCATGCATTTGAAGTTCTTGGGTGCTTAGAATAGAAAGTAATGTTCCAGGATACGCGCATATATAGATTAGTGCTAAAAGTGAAAATGCATATGCGTTTAGTATGTAGGTTTGAAATGGAAAAGAATTATTGTATTGTTGCTGGTAATGAACTGACATAAAGTCAAATGATTGCATAAGATGGCAGAACAGCTCATAAGTAATAGAACTTTATTTATAGTAAAAGTCTACTTTTTTTTAAGCATAGTACATGCCTTTAATTCGTGAATAGAAATAGTGTATAGTATGATGTTCCTGAGCTGCTAGCCTGAAATAGATATTCATCATTCTCCAATTCAGCCATGAAACAAGTCCACTAACTGGAGCTGCAGGCAATCAGGGAGAAATAGTTGGCAAGTAACAAATGGGACATAGTGGTGAGTTTCTTCATATTTTATATTCCAAACTTGGTTCTATTGGCTGAATGTATAATTCCCAGTATACGTAATGTGTATACTGGGAATTATACAATATAATATCGAGTATACGTAACGTGGAGAGGATGTTTTTCGGAGATCGGTGAAAACAAAGCTACTTTTGCAAGTTTACTTTCTGTGGTGTCAAACTTCACATCACATCACATCACAAATGCTCCAGTCACTGGCTTTGTCACGGAGCACGTTCGTCCACAGAGTTTGCTCAGCTGCCGTGTGCACATCACGATGAGTGAAGCCTCTGCACGATGTCTGTTTGCTCCAGAATTGCGTCATTTTTTTTTCCATGGAAGCTAGTCAAATGCAGTATGCTGAGGCCTTGAGTTAAGTGAACTTTCCCTCAACTGAGCTGTGTCTCCTTGTTCCCTGGTGTGGATTATAGCTAGCATACCAGCTCTAATGGTTCATGAATTTTTTTTGGTTCGTTTTGACAGAACAAAATATAGAGAATAGATGACAAAAACAATCAAAGCACATAACAGACTTTAAACATTCTAGCTGCACTAGTTGAGTCATGGTGCTGAGTGCTTCGAGAGATTACAGCTCGGCAACCCTTTCCCCTTCAACTAGAGCTTATATTGTAGCTATCTATCTAACAGTTGGTGACTACTTTTTTCCCTATACATGATAAGTGCTGAACACAGACTGACTGAGTGCAGGAGGATTGTGGCAGATCAGTGATGCATGGGTACTGCTGCCTGATCAGGCAGTTACTTTAAGAGCTAAATGTCTGACGGAAGCTAAACGACAAGAGATGTTTCACTGTTTCATTTGGTATCCAGACCGTTGACAGGTCCTGAAACATAAGACGACAAAAAGCATTCTGACTGAAAAAAACAACAATGCTGTCCCCAACTTTAATACACACAGTCGATCCTCTCATCTACGGACGCCGCATTAACGGATCTCGATTGCAACGGACAAAATCCGCTGGTCTGAATACATAATCCGTTAGCCAGAATGTCCGGTATGAAAGTTTAAAAATCCCGGGTGTTGGGAACTGAGGCCAGTAGTCCAGCAATTGTCCGCTAGGCAGTGGTGGCGTGCGTGCTACAAGTTGCTTACAAGCGGCGGTTGAGCTGTGGTCGTTGTGAAGCGTTACTGTTTTTCGGAGATTATTTGGTGTTTTTCACCTCAACGTTTTCTCAATGTACTTACCAATTTATGCTGCTTGTTATGTGTACAGTACTTGGGTAGCACTTTTATGGACCTTAGTGGTGTTTTTCCTTGGATTTCCACTATTTTAACTCCCCATACTAAAACACTTCACATCATCAGACTATTCAAGTCAACGGACCACCTCTAACCCCCAGTTAGTCCGTTAATGCGAGGATCAACTGTATATAAGTTATGAGTGCATTAAAGAAATCATTAGATACCAAAGTGCTAGGTAAACATACACTCCAAGATGAGAGAGACATGATCAAGTGATCAATGCTACGGGAGACAATGACTAAAGGCACCATAAAATAAGTGATTTTATGTTCTTCCAGGTTGGGGTTTCATATGTGTAATTGGTTCATACCGTTTTCTAAACCCAGAGGAAACAGTGTGTTCAAGGACTCAGTATGCAGGAACATCCTGAATACTTTTTAGACATCGACTGACAGACCTGTACAGATAGCTCACTATAAACACTCAGGGATCCTAACTAGAATGGCAATTTCATCAGACTACACAGAGCAGACGTTGCAAAAAAAGCAAAATCTGCTCAATCTGGCCCAGCTCTGACCTTCTTCATTTATAACCTTTCAATAAATAAATAAAAAAGTAAACAAATAAATAAAAGTTGGCTCATGCGAATTCCTTCTACTTTAAAGTGTGAGAATCTTCGGCATAACGTGGTACTGCGGCAGTTCAGCAATGAATCATCCAAAAGGTTAGTGAAAGAGATGGACAGAGACGATCGGTGTTATAACAGGATCACGCCGGTATGCATGGAGTGCAGCTCTGAGGCGGCATGGGAGGCTACACTTTCCAGATGGCAATGATGAAGTAAAGAGGAGGTGAGGACTTGGCATGCTAAAGGAGCCTATCTGTCGTGACAAGGTTACGCTTCTGGTGTTGGGTGGGTGGTTTGGTGGGTGGTTGAGCCTTTTCATGCAGCAGATATTCTCTCCATCTTCAGAGAATCAAAGAGTCACAAGAGAAAGAGGCTCTGGGTTTGTGAGTAAATAAACAGATATTACAGAAACAAGAAAAACGAGAGATATTACAGAGGAAAAATAGGTGCATGGATGTAGGTGAAAAAGGTGAGGTGATCAATAGTAGACGTACGATGTCTATGGAGTACGGACACAACGCCATTCCTGGAATGATAAAAGGAACCAATTGATTTATTTTCCTCTCCAAAGGTATATTTTTGAAATCTCAGAAATGGAGAATAGTATATTTGTGCTGTGTAAGCAGAACTATGAGTTAATGTTATATAAGCGTCTCCAGCTGAAGGGGTGGGGGATGGGGGGCATGCTTTTAGATTTAATATGCAGTGTTCAGTACTGAATAAAGTCCTTTGTCCTTAAGAGTATTCTGTGTGGTTTATTGTTAGCCTATGTGATGCATTAGCCATACAAGTCTCTGTGAATTACCTGTTACTATAAACACAATAACATGGTCATGAAGTTCCCCTCTCCGTGCCCATGAGCTGAGCTCTCCGTGCGCTTTTATGTATGTTTACTCATATGCCTTTATTTTCTTTTCAGTCCTGTCTCTGCCCCGTCTTGTCACTGATCCCCTAATATGTTCAGGTTGTCTGTATGAATCTTAGTGATTGTGATTAAGCATTTCTGAACGTAATCTCAGTGACGGCATTGTAGCTTTTCTTATGGATCTCCCTTCCCTGGTGTTGTCTACACGTAAATTGAGGTCCGCTTTCAACCATGACTATCGTAATTTCCGGACTATAAGCCACTACTTTTCCCCCACGCTTTGAACCCTGCGGCTTATACAACAATGCGGCTTATCTATAGATTTTTCTTCGCTGCCTGCCATCAGGGGGCGCAAAAATGTGACAGACACAAGAGGTCAATGCAAAGAAGAAGACGCTACCGGTAGTTTTTGGCGCACTCAACGTAACCAGCACGACACCGACACAAATCTGAAAAGGTGTGTGACGGAGATGTTCTGATTCTCTTCAACTCCGACACTGAAGAAGACAACTTCAGCGGTTTCAGTGCACAGGAGGAGGATGAATAAAAACATTAATGACTTTTCTGCTTTGTTCGGTCAGCCGTTTTACTGCCGTGTTACAGGCACCGTTTGGAAACAATTAAGGAATGTAAATAAACATTCACAAAATCTTTCTGTGTAAATGTCTCATTTCACAACATATATATCTGTGGCTTACAGTCTGGCGCGGCTAATATATGGAAAAATATAAATTTTTTTCTTTTAAAATTTAGTGGGTGCGGCGTATATTCCGATGCGCTTTATAGTCCGGAAATTACGGTAAGTTGAATTTTGATTGCCCTTATTAATGAACATTTTGAGTTTAACCCTGCTCTGGTACTGTGAAAAAAGTCACATTCCTGATACCATGGGGTGAGTTTGACCCCATGATAAAAAACATGCTATATGACCAGAATAACCACTTTAGTACAATATTTTGTTTTCCTTGAAATAATATGGTATGACAATATGCTATAAATTATTGCACAATGCTTCATGTGCGAGTTTGCGCTTATTTCACCCCGCTGTAGGCAAAAATGTTACTGTTGGCATTGGTTGCACAACTAATTTGGTTTTCTTGTCACTTGATTTGGGACAAATAGAGCATCTCTTGCGTTGTCCTGGATGATGCTGTGTGGTGCTTGTGGCTGCTGTGGGTGCCTCTGGGGGTGGATTTTTGGTACAAAAACCCAGCATTGCTTGTGTAACCGGTTTTCACATTTTCAATTTTTTGGTTGGTCCATGTCACAATCTCTGTTTTCATGGCATCATCGAAAAAAAAATCAAATGCCTTCAAGGGTGTGTCTGTTTGACCCCCATTCCCTTTCAGCCCTGGTTTATGCCTGACAATATTTCGCATCAGGGTTCTTCTGACAATTTTTTGCTTCTGTGATCACACATACCTGTCTTTCCACTTATTTTTTATTCAGGTTTATTTTTGCTTGGGGTCAAATTGACCCCATAGTACTCGTCACATTGAAGGTACTATGGCAAAGCGAAAATAAACATAAATACAAAATAAGCGGAAAGAGTTTGAAACTATCGAACAAGTGTCACATACTTAGGAAGGCCTTACGAGAAAATACGTGGCAGGCAAGGTCACTAATCGTGATAGTTTCCAAAAAAAAAACATGGTCTAAAGAGGGCTGGGATCACATAGACCCCATGGTACCAGAGCAATGTTAAGTACTTGTGTCCTGCCTTATCAGCCCTCATGTAATTGTTAGTCTTTTGTACTTTGAAAATGTCCACCAGTTCATGAATCTCCCTGGCTTTGAGAGAGGCTCACAAGGCAGGATGTCAGTAGCAAAAATAGGTCTAGTTCATTCTGAAATGTTTTAATTCTGAAGGACATAAATTATGTACACATACTGTATATCTGGGATAAATGGTTGTTGGTATGGATGCTCTGTTTGCAAGTGAAATAAATATCCCATTGAGTTTGTAAATCCACTCTGTGTAGCGCATGTTTCCTGCTCAACAACAAAAATGTAAAGTCCAGGCTTGGGGAAACAGCTGTCCTCACAGATTACCCTTCGCCAACAAAAACCCCTATTTGTCAGGGGTCAGGCGGAGGACACATCCCTCTCTTTTCAAAGTTTAAAACCATGTGCCAAGACATGACAAACATGATTACCATTACCCCGTCTTGAGGGGCCCCTGTTTGTGCTCGCCATTTTGAAGGCCTTGCTTCGGCTGTCTGGCCTTACCCCTGTTTCCCGGAGCAAAGAAGCTGAGCAGTGCATCACAACTGACATGGCCTCCACTGAGATCCTGGCGTGGCGGAGATGAGAAAGATTGCGAGAGGCAGGACAGGGGCTAGCATGGCTGGCAGTGCCGTGAGGCATGGCGGCCTCATGGTGTCAGTAAATGAGAGTTTTCTGACCAAGCAGGGAGCGCTCTCACTGCTGTCTCCACCACAACAGATGCCACCACTGGGTTATCTGAGCCAAGAGGAATGTGAACCAGCTGTTTTACCATTGCTCTAGATGCAGATCTAAGAGCAGTGCTTAACCTTCCTTTTCCCTTTAGATTGAAATGAGCCATTTTAAATGATAATATTATTCAAGCTTAATATCATTTTAATATTTTTCCCAACATGGAACTTAGCTCAGATTCTAATTTCCCAGCAATCTGTTCATTTATTTTATTTATTTTTTTGCTTTAGCTCGTTTCCTGTGTCACTGCTGCTCCAGTTCTGGCACTAACATTCCTCCAGTCAATGTTTGCACCTGTCTCTTATTATGAATCTTGTTAAATACTGTGTACACTTCTGTATTTCCTGCGTGTCTTTGCAGTGTGTTATAATACTTATGCCCTGTGGTTATTATATTTTCCCCCAGTTTGTTTTTTCCCCAGTTTAGGCTTTGGTAATGGGCGGCACAGTGGTGTGGTGGTTAGCACTGGCACTTCACAGCAAGATCATCTTGGGTTCAATCCCCAGGGTCGACCTGGGCACCTTTCTGTGTGGAGTTTGCATGTTCTCCCCCCATGCCCATGTGGGTTTCCTAGACACGCACAGAGGAGATTAGGCTAATTGGCTACTCTAAATTCCCCATAAGTGTGAATGTGCGTGTGAATGGTTGTCTGTCTCTGTGTGTCGGCCCTACAGTGGATTGGAGACCGGCCCAGGGTGTACCCACCTCTCGCCCGAAGTTAGCTAGGATTGACTCCAGCTTCCCACCGCGACCCTGAACAGGATTAAGAGGCAGACGATGAGTGATTAAATGACACGTTAGCTTTGAGGAGTACTAACCCATGAAAGTGGACAAAATCCCACAAAACGGATTCTTGTGATTGGTTAGTGCTAGGTTAAGTATAAAAGTAAAAAGTAAAAAGTAATCCTTCTCACATAGAGTGCAGAGCTAATTAAGCTATCTTGGTTTTCTAACCATCGATGGCTTTGTCATTTAAACTTCCTGAATCAAACATGTGAAACAGACTGGTATGTGGCAGTGATGGCATACTGCTTAAAACTTTGCGATACTGTATGGGAGGTTGAGTAAGTGACTTCAAATCCCAGTACCACCAAGCTGCCAGCTTGCATCCTGTCTCAACTGTAAGTCACTTTGGATTAAAGCATCAACCAAATGAGTAAATGTAAACTGTCGACCAAATGACAATAAGGCTTTGTGCCACCTGTGTTTTTGGTTTTTGCCTGTTCGTATATTTTCTAGGTTGACAGGTGGTTCCCCCCTCCCAAGGTCTAGTTTTTTCCCACTTTTTAATCATAGTTAGAGTATCATTTGGTCTTGAGGGTTTTTTTTCATGTATTATTGTTCGTGACGTGGATCTGACATTAATTACCCTTCCATCATTTTACCCCCTGCTAGGAACTCAACAACACAGTTGGGATATGTTTACTCGAGAAGCATACTTTTATCTAACTGCTTCTGAATCTGTTTCATCCACTTGTTACAGTATATATACACAGAGATTTCAAAGACCAACACGATGAAAGAGCTTTGTTAAACAAAACTGCAATTTTAGTTGACGATATGTTCCCACTGGTGCATGCACACACCTTCCATCCCTAATTATCTGAAGGCTCTTACAGTTCAACTAACGAAAGTTTCTATTGCTAATAACTAAGGGTAGAGTTGTGGCCTCATAGGTCCATGGTTCCTCATTCGATCCTGGCCTCAGAGATGTTCTCCTTGTATCTGCATGCGTTCCCTTTGCGTTCTGGTTCCGGTTTCCTCCATCTGCCCAAAAACATCCCAGTAGGTGAACTGGCTATAGTACATTGCCCCCAAGACATTGCACCCGGCACTTTCAAATATTTTTACAACTGCATTGCTGTAAAATGAAAAGAGCTGCCCTGGGACATGCATTTCTCACGGTTTGAACAGAACATGGGGGTTAATAGCAGCATAAGTGTGTGTTAGTGGTGAAGTGAAAGTTGTAGAATTATGGCTGTCCTGCATCAGGAGAGTCAAACGAGAGAGAGCGTGTTCAGCACTCATGTTGCTCTGTGGGCAGGGATGACAAATGGACATCTGCCTTCAGAGGAATGTCAGTGGAAAGAAAGGTCACCGAGAGATTTTTCTTCTTAATGCATTTCTCCCTTTGATATAGCCATGACACGGGAAAAAAAAGATGCAGAATGCTAATGGGAAGGAAGATCTATTTGAAATGCAAAGCCCAATAGTTACATAGTAACCTTGAAACATCCTCAAATATATTCCTTTCTTTGGCATGATTAAACGAACTCCACATTTTGACCCTGACCTGCAGCATTGCACTTTCTTTCAATTTCATGGCTTTACAGGTGAAGGCTGTGGGTGCCACTACCTCTAAAAGTAGAATTTAAATTTCAAGCCACATTAAGCCTCCCACATGGCTCTGAGCAAAAAGAATTGTCTTTCCCTCGTCTTGCCTCCTCCTGACTGTCTGACCACATTATTTTAGTTCATGCAGGTGCCTGGCTCAAAAGCCTATATCATTTCACGCTACTCGACAAGTGGAGCCTATTCAGGAAGACACTGCTATGATGCAAAGGTGAGCGCCAGGAATTTCTCTGGATCTTATTTTATTTACTTATTTATTTATTTATTGCCAGGACATGACAATGTCATATCATCTTTGGCAGCAGTAATTACCCTACTGGAAATAGGATTCTCTACCTGTCTACTCCCATATCTGTGACCCGGCTTCTGTTTACTTTATGCTGGTGACAAGTTCATCCGCTCCTCTTCCTCCTACGTTACACAGATCTTTCCCGAGAGCCAGAACAGCTGGATCTATTATTTGATGATTTCCTAACCAGCATGCCCTTTTGTTGTCTTTAATCTCAGAGTTCTCACCCTGCATTTTACTCTCTGTAGAAGGTTTTAGTGGAATAAGTGTCATCCACTTTCATAAGTAGTGCAATAACAAACCCCTGTTCCTTTTTTACCACCTGCTCGCCAAGGGGATTTCTTCGTGCTGACAGATACTTTTTATCAAAGAAATTCAAAGGTGCCAAAGCTCATTCTGCATGCATGAGAAGCCTCACACTAGCTTTCTGGTTTAAAATGTACAAGGGCTGTGCTGAACAAGCGTTTTGACTCATTAGCATTAGTCGGTGTCTCTGCTCTTCATCATAGTTGCCATGTGATTTGAAGCTAATACTATTGCATTCTATTAAAGGTGTGGAATGGCACTATTATCAAATCTATTATA
>JAQLOM010000023.1:8969989-8982767 GCA_030068315.1 Chrysichthys thysi
CACACACACACACACACACACACACACACACACACACACACACACACACACACACACACACACACACACTCACTCATACACACAAATGGATCAAACGTGTTAAAGATGAATTAATATAGGTAGCAGCATTTCAGATGATCCCAATGTTCCTTCTAAGGATTTAATGGTTCGTCTGCAAGGTAGCTTTGACTGTATTATATACGGCACAGAGTATTATTTATTTATTTACCTCCAGCTTTTATATCTAAGATCTTGAGAGCAGAGAGTCTACAGTCTGGTAAAGGCCTGGGCCAAAGGAATGTCCTTGACATTGCTCAGCTGTCAGCAAGCTTTCATGTACATGATCATATTTTACCTTTTTAATTACAGTCATTTTTAGGTGGAACTTTGAAACTGTTAATTAAACAAGACCAATTTTAGAGAGCAGCATTTGATAAGGAAAACTGGTCATAAATCAATATAAGGAGAGTTTGAAGTTTCTCAAAGATAATATGTTCCAGTAGGTGGTGATAACGGGTCCCAGTGCCACAGCGCTACTGCCACAGTGATGGGAATTAGGACTCAATTAATTTATTCATTTATCTTCATAGGCTGTTCCTAGTCAAGGTTGCCTATCCCAGGGACGTTGAGCATGAAGCAGGAATACACCCTGGATTGGACCCCAGTCCATGGCAGGGCACAATAACCCCCCCCCCCCCCCCCCAACACACACACGCACACACACACACAAGAGAAACTGAGCCACGGTTAATTCACCTACCTGCTTGTTTTTGGGAGATGCGATAGAAACATGGGTTAGAGTTACTAACTCTGTACAAAGAGTAACACCAGCTCAGGTTTAGCTAAGGTCCCTTGAGGCTGGGAGGTGCCAATTCTTTTGAACAAGGGATTTTTTTCCCCATTTGATACACCACTCAACATTATGTCAGGTAAAGTGTCAACCACTGAGCCACAAAGTAGTACACACTGACAGACATGTCTAGCATCCAACAGACTAAGGAGAGAATTTCAGATTCAATTCATTAACTATGAAGTGGAACAAAAAAAAATGGTAGTAAAGTTAAAGTTTCCTGTCAGGTGTTTTGTATGGATCATATTTTCTCCAAACAGTTTGAAACGTAGCACTTAACATAGATTTAAACTAGAATGATATATACTGCATTTCACCTTTGTTGTTTGTGGAGCCTCAACAGCACACAGATACAATGGCAAGTTTAACCTTATCAAGATTATGCCTGTTGTGGTGTGCAAATGACAAAGGTTCATTTGTCCTAGTGAAATGACTCCTTTGAACAGAACGACTTATTAGCAAATCAACCCAAAGATACGTCACTAGAAGTAACAAGTCTTCAAGTGTATAAAATGGTTTTAAATTAAAATTGTGAATCAGTTTTATTCAATCTACTGAGTGTGAATGCAGAAACTGGATAGAAATAGACCGCCGAGAAACTATAGACTAATTAGAAGCTATAGAAAACACAGGAAAATATGCTCTATCCCAACTACTGTACAGCCCGAATTCCAGAAAAGTTGGGATGTTCATTAAATTTGAATAAAATGCAAACTAAAAGACTTTCAAATCACATGAGCCAATATTTTCTTCACAACAGAACATAGATAATATAACAAACGTTTAAACTGAACAAAATGAGCTCATTTCCAATTTGATGCTTGCTAAATTGATGATGATACTTTTTACAATGGGGACACATTTCAGTCCCTAAAGCTTATGTTTGCCTTTAGACATCTGCTCCAACACTCATACTGCAATTGTATGTAGTTTGTGGACTGAAGAGTAGCTACAAGAAGCATGTTGGAGGATTTAATTCAGCTTTTGATCAAATAAAGTGCAAATTTAGCTATGTATATTGCTGTGCCCTGTGCCAGGTTTAGCTAAGTGTACTATTCATTCATTCATTCATTCATTCATTCATTCATTCATTCAATTGTTCTTCCTTTTTTCCTGGTGGACTTCTCTTCCCCAGCGCCAGATTCCAGCTCCTTCTGGGAGATCCTCAAACATCTCCAAGCCAACTGTGAACTATAAACTCTACATATATACTCTATATATCCTCTATATATTCTCTACAGCAGGTTCTGGGTTTGCTCTGAAGTCTCTGTCCACCATATATGCATCCTTGTATGTTACCCAAACACCTAAACTAGCTTCTGTTAATTAAGGAGAGTGGCAGCTCTAAAGACACAGAAGCCTGAGATCCTGGAGGAACATCAACTCCATCAGCTATTAAGTCGAGTTAGAATAAGAGAAAGGGATGTTCTTGTTTTTATTGACATTTCATGCCAAAAAAATCTATGCACACTTGAGTTGGCTAAAAAAATATACCTTGCTACCAACTAGCTCTAGGACATTTGCTAATTTTGTTAATGATTAGTATGCAAAACTTCTTTCCCAGAAAGAAAGAAATTATAATCACATTTTTTTTCCATTGGATGGGAATTCAAAATGCCTAGCCAGCTGTGTTCACTGATAGTCCTACTCTGAGACAATGTTGCCTCCTAGTGGACAAATTAAAATAAGACATGTGAAGCATGAAAACATTGGTATCAATATGATATAAGTATCAACATAATGAAATACAGTTTTCTGATGGGTGTGAGGCATGAAAACATTGGTATCAATATGATATAAGTATCAACATAATGAAATACAGTTTTCTGATGGCTGTGAGGGGCTGGTAGCATCTGCGCCTCATCTTCAGGCCTCGTGTTGATACTGAGTTAAGGTGTGTGCATAGTTTCAGTGCATGTTCTCCCCATGTCCGCGTGGGATTTTCAGTTTCCTCACGACTCCCAAAACCATGCTTGTAGGTGGATTGGTTATGCGAACTTGATACAAAATAGGTGTCCACGTGGTATCCTGGGATGACTTGGCATCCCATCCAGGGTATGTGTCCAACATAGGCTCAGGATCCATCCAGACTGTGACCAGTAAAGTGGTTACTGATGATAAATGAATGATTGGTGACAGATTTTATCAACAGAGGGTGCTTCAGGTTTTCCAAAATGCAGACGGGTTTATGTGCACTATTCATTTCTACCTTTTTTTATTTTTAATTATTCATTTGATTGCAATTAATTACTTAACCAATGTATGTATTAAAAATGTTGTTGTGCTGGTGCACAGAAGTGTGTTTTATGTCTTATTCCTTTTGCAGGTTTCTGATTGTGCTATCTTGCCTGATCCTCAGCGTACTGTCCACTATTGATCAGTATCAGGCTCTGGCCCAAGAAACACTTTTCTGGGTGGTGAGTTTATTTTTTTTATGTCTTTTTTTTTTTTTTAATTAGACTAGACTTAGTCTAAACAATCTGTATGTGTGCTTTTTAAACCCTGGATCAATGTCATTTTAATGAAAATCCCTGTAGTTGTAATGAAGCATTGCTCTCCAGCAGAGGGCGATAGCACAAAACTATTAATAAAATGAGTGGGCTTTATGGAGTGAATTTGACAGAACAGTAAATACATGCCCATAATGCCTTGTAGCAATAACGTCAGTAAATGAAAGGATAACAAATGACAATGAAGCCCTCACTGTTTTATTGCATCCATTACAATAATGTCAGATGGTCCTATCTGTAATGGCGTCAGATATTCATCAAAATAAGTGTTTGTAGGACTAACGGCATTTTGGAAACAAATTTGCATGGTAAGAGCACAGGATATTGACGGGCTGGAAGTGTAATTTTATGCGATTCAATGGAGTGTTCGGTCAGCTTAATTAACTTTTTCACGATTTATATCCGATCAATTAATGTCTGTTTGGGTAATTAAGGCTCTCGCTGTTAATGGCGCTGTTCATTGTGTGAGGAGATATCAGAAACCAAGATGATCAATACAACATTTGATTGCTTGTACGCTCCACCGCTTCAGTGCCATGTGTTCAAGCTAGTGGCTTCCTCCACCCGAAAGCGTACCCTTTGCTTTTATATCGAGCTACGCTTAATATAATTACTGGACAAAGGACACAGACAAAGGGAGGATGGAGAGAATCAATGAGGCCAGGCGGGTAGGGAAAGGGGGAAAGCTAAGGTTTGAGATTATAGTCTGGTGACTGCTCACTAGAGGTCAAAGGTCAGCCTAGCCACTGGATAAAGAGGATTAAAGCTATGCGATGCATTCTTTACAGGCTGCGCATCGCAAGTTAATGCCGTAGACTTGACCCGGGGAATGGGCTACAGGGATTAGACCAGGCCCTGGTCTTGTTTAAGAGGCCCTGTAACAGGTGTCGCAGGTTTTTCGCATTATTGATTTAACATTTGTTATTACGTACAAACGGAGCCACATCACGACATGGATGAGGATATTTCTCACAGGAAGTCGGCCTGCCATACTGATCCCCTCCTTTCTCCTCCCAACCCCCAGCTCTCCCCGTTTTAATGAGCACGGGCCTGTGTATTCGCTTCACAGCTGTTGGGCTGAACAAAGGCAGAAATCTTGTACTTTGATGCCTTTATGCATCGAACCTGCCTGCAGAATGATCAGAAACGCTTTGCGAACTGGTTTAAAAAAAAAAAGGTCTACTTCAGTGAGTGAACTAATATCTCATTCATTAGCGGATCATGGCACCATCTCCTTAACACTTCTTAACTTTTTAACACCGCCTGCAAGAGCCAGTAGATGGGAGTCAAATGCAAATAGACTGAACTGTGAATCCAGCTTAGTGCAACATTGTTCTCTTGATAGGAATGCTACTGCACATTTGTAATGCATAACGTGCCTTACGTGTCATTGGTGTGTCCAGCCAAGGTGACCAAGGTAACACCAGAAAAGGGAAGCTCATCTGTCAGGAAGACACGACGTGTAGGAACTCACACAGGACGGTTCAATACGTAGAGTTAGTTTTGTTTTTTGGGTTTTTTTTTTTACACGTACCACTAAGCTGTGAACTCTCACGTGTAAACTCTTCCTATACCAGAGAGAAATCAGATAGGTGTCATCAAGCCAAGTCTTTCTGCTAACGAGGTGTGACAAGACCTCATCATGTTCAGTTTTCGGGTGATTTAACCTCAGCACGTCTGCTACGAGGTGCTAAACAGTACCTGGGGCAAAGTTACACTCCGCAGATAAAGAAAAAAAAAACCCTGACGTAAGAGAGAACCCAAATGACTCTCCTTGTTGTCAGTCAAATCTTTGAAATGTCCGAGTTTAAAGAACAGCTATAAAACTGTAAAACATTCCAAGCCTTAAGAACGATAAGAGGTATAGTGAGCGCACACGGCTCTGTTTCACTCATCTCCGTTTCTATCTGTGGTAATGCTTCACCTGTTTGCCAGTGGCAGCATTACAATTGGCCTTGTTTGTCATTCAAGTGAATAAGGAAAACTAAACATTACCCAGAAGCCTTTGTCAGATTCTTCCCCGAGCTAAGCGGCAAGAAGGAACAAGAAGCTGGTGTTTACATGACTAAGGGGCATGAACTATTAAGAGGTGAAAACGCTTCCTATACTCCTCCAGAGGTTTTGAATATTCCTCAGTAACAATCAAGAGTTGCAAAGTGTGTGAGGACTGACCTCCATGATGTCTTTCACCTCACTGATAAGAGCCTTCACCCTCCCCCTTATTGGCACCTGTGCTTCCTTTCTATACTCTAGAAGCACAGGGGACTCTGTTTAGCCATAGCTTGCATGATGCAACTGAAATAAATTAGAGACGTTTTAGAGGAAATTTCTTTTTATTTAAAAAGATATCACAAACATTGTGCTGTTTGAGTTTTTCCTAAAGCTGGGTGGCTGCATAAAATGTGTCAGATCGAAACAAATATCCATTTGTTACACCCACTATGAGTGCAAAAGAAAACCATGCAGATCAGTCATACAGGTCTGCCTTTTTTTTTTTTTGCAAGATCTATTATTATTATTATTATTATTATTATTATTATAAAGATATTAATGATATCTATCACAAATCTTATACAGTATATTCCAGTATCCCAGTATATCCAAAATATTGCATCATTTGATTATATTATATGGCTTTCGTCAGCAGTTTTTCGTTCTTTTTTTTAAAAATGTGTGCTTTTGTTATTCTGACATTGTCACGCCAATCAACGAAATGGACTCGACGTCAAATATTGTAGGCTGGTAGTGAAAAATGTGTTCCTGAATACATAATGTAACCTTGGATGGATATTAATAAGGTCAGCTAGTCCTTACCAGCATACCCACTTCACTTCGTCGACCTTTGGCGACTACATTCCAGCTACATTTTGGATGGGAAATCCTACTGCCATGGTAACAAAGCAAGAGGCCCTGCATCTGGTCCATCGTTTCCTTCTTCTCCCTGTGAGCTGCTCTCATGGCCCCCGTGGTGCCCATCGGCCCTCCACCCGGACCTTTTAGGTGACAGCTGGTCAGTGTGGTCACTAGCCTAGACTTAATTAGAAACTCAGTGGGTTTAAGTCACTGGGACAAACTGGGTGAGCTCAGGCGTCTCTCCACAGTGTAAGTGCAGTTCAGTAAATCGTTTGATATGTGTTTGGATGTTGGGTTGTTGTTTTTTTTTGAGTGAGATCAGGATTCAGAGTGGAAGTTGCGTAGAACTACTACTCCTTGCCTTGGTAATTTGTTTAATATGCCGTTGGTGTAAAAACAAATCGCAGAGCTAGAAAAAAATGCTCACAAATGAATAGGAATGCAAAAAAAAAAAACAAAAAAAACAAATCACTGAATGGTACAGTTAAAAAAAAATCACAAATATTTAAATGATATTTAAGACATCAGAAGTTTTCTGTCTGTGCAGGGACCTTTGTGTCTTTGCAATATCAGTCTCTTATTATATTATATAACGTGTCAGGTTATTTAATTTGTAAATCTAGTTTAACTGAATGTTTTGTGGCATTACACTTGTTTCTCTTGTTTCTGGTCAACTGGCGGAAAGCAGTTTGTGCAGCCCTTGTAACGCAATCAGTTTACTGTCTATGTCTATGCTTTGGATAAAAGTTGCCGGGAAATGGATGCATGCTCATCGAAATTATTTAAAGGAGTCACCCTTAGAGATGAGAAGTCGTCTCAGGTTAAAACCTTTTCCTGTCCTGCTCGGAGATCCTTCCTTGTGTCTTCGTCTCCTGCCCTGTCTGCCTCGCCATCACCTCCTTTGCCCTATCAGCCCTGTTTGACCCTTCACCTCCTGCCAGACTGATTCTGTTGTTCTGCTCCATTCTAATAGGCAATTTGGACAAGCTGCACAGTGACTGTGGCTGTGTTCCCTTTCCCAGGCCGTTTGTCCAGGCTGTTCCCAGTTCCCCAGACTGCTTGTGGAACAGAGGGCGTCATGGCCAGCCTCATAACTCATAGTTGTCTGATTCCCTCACCGGGTGACTCTGTGCCTCCCTTTGTGTGCATCAGTTAAAGAGTGAGACTGCTGTTACTGGCCATGACCATGAACTGGCTTCGCGTGTTGCCAAATGACTCCTGTCAACTTTGCCTTAGTATTACTAAGACTCTGTTAAACTCAGATGTTCTGCAACAACACTTAGATAGGCTGTGGAATTCAAATGATGCTTGGTTGGTGTTAAAACACCATTGCTACACCACCACCAGCCTGAACTGGTAACACAAGGCAAGTTGGGTTCATGGATTCATGCTGTTGGGAAAAAATTCTGACTATCTTCAAGTCACTGTGAAAGTCGAGATTAATCAGCTCAGGGGACGTTTTTCCCAATCTTCAGCTCTCTGATTTAGATAAGACTGCACCCACAAGTTCCGGTCCTTGGCAAACAGGAGTGGATCCCAGAGCGATCTTCTGCTGTTGTGGTTTTTTTGCTCACCACGGTTGTAAGAAGTGGTTAATCGAGTTACCACGGCCTTTCAGCTCAACCCACCCAGTGTCATTCTCCTCAGACCTCTCTCATCAGCAAGGCGTTTCTGGCTACAGAAGTGCTGCTCATTGGATTTTTTTTTATTGCATGATTCTCTGTTTTGCATGAAATTCCCAGGAGATGAGCAGTTTCTGAAATGTTTAAACCAGCCCATCTGACACCAACAACCATGCCACAAAGTCTCTGAGATGACATTTTCCCCATTCTGATATTTGACGAAACTCCTGACAAGTTCATTCATTGTGTTGCTGCCAACTGATTGTCTTATTGCATATTTGGAGTCTATGAATAAATTTAATGGATATTGACAACATTCTTCCATGATTACATAGTAAAGAAGCTATTTCAGTTTCATTCACTTTTTATTTTTCACGAATTTTATTTCAATATACATCCTTATCATGTCTTGAATAGGCTGCTGTCCTGAAATTACCTTTACAATGGTTTTAAACATGCTATTTCTCTAAAGAATGTAATGCTACTTGCAAATTAAACTCACCACCTTTAAGCTGAAACGCCCCCCCCCCAAAATGAAACCTCATTGTCTACCTTAATTTGTAGCAGGCGACTGTGGTTGCCTCAATGAGTAAACAGACTTTACCATAATTCCAGTGCAGTTGAAGTGAATAATCCAAACAATCCCCATTGTCAGACTCATGAAAACTACTGTTGTCTAAGCAGTCTAGAACTGTGAATGCATCTTTTTTTACCAGGAAATAGTGTTGGTGGTATTTTTCGGAGTGGAGTATGTGGTGAGGCTGTGGTCTGCAGGATGCCGCAGTAAATACGTGGGGGTTCTGGGCAGACTCCGCTTCGCAAGAAAGCCCATCTCTATCATTGGTGAGAGCACATTCACTGAGTTCATTGTCTAGTATGTTCAACCCACAGGCATTTTCCAAGTGCCTGCATAATTATGTCATGGTAATGACTGTTTTGCTGCCACTGATTACATTTCCAACCAATTCTTTTCTCTATTTTTATCGCAGACTTAATTGTGGTGGTGGCCTCGGTGGTTGTTCTTTCAGTTGGCTCTAATGGGCAGGTCTTTGCTACCTCTGCAGTCAGGTAATGAGGATCTAGTTTGTTTCCAAACATTTCAGAACAGGCTTTTCTTTCATATTTTGCTCTTGTATGATATTGATGCGGTGCTGCTATCGTGCATGTTTTGGCCCAGGGGCATCCGCTTTTTGCAGATCCTAAGGATGCTGCATGTGGATCGTCAGGGAGGAACCTGGAGGCTACTGGGCTCGGTGGTCTTCATCCATCGGCAGGCAATAGAATCTTTTTCATAACTGTTTGCTCATGTTATGACGCAGTAAAGTCATCAGTGAGTCATGAAATAATTTGCTAACAATGCACAGCTTGTAAAGTACTTCCCTGTCATGCCTATTTCCCAGGAACTGATCACGACTCTGTATATCGGATTCTTGGGTCTGATTTTCTGCTCGTACTTTGTGTACCTGGCAGAAAAAGACGCAGTGGACAGCAGCGGGATCACAGAATTTTCCAGCTATGCTGATGCTCTGTGGTGGGGAGTGGTAGGTATCCTTCGTAGGTTGAAGCTGTGAAGCCAAATGTTTTCCAGAATCTTTCATAGCGCATGCATTTTTTTTTCTTTCATGGTTTAGGTGACAGTGACCACTATAGGGTACGGGGATAAAGTGCCGCAGACTTGGATAGGGAAAACCATTGGATCCTGTTTTGCCGTCTTTGCAATGTCCTTCTTTGCCCTGCCCGCTGTAAGTCATAGACGCTACAACAACATATGTCTTATTCCTTCGCCAAATTATGATAATGGGGGCTTTTTTTTTTTTTTTGCAGGGCATCCTGGGTTCAGGCTTTGCCCTGAAAGTCCAGCAGAAACAGAGACAGAAGCACTTCAACAGGCAAATCCCTGCTGCTGCCTGTCTTATACAGGTCAGATTGAGCAATGCCCCACACACACCTTTAGGTCAAGCTTTCATTCATTTGCTTTAACATGTGTGGATTTGATCTTTTATTCTCTTTGGTTGCATTTGGTTTCAGACCTCCTGGAGGTGCTTCGCAGTAGAGAATCCTGACTCGTCCACCTATAAGATGTTTGTGCGCAGGAAGCCTGTGTTGTCGAGTAACACAGCATCCAGTCCAAAGGCTAAAAAAACTGTATGTAGGAAAGATCTCTGTTATCATCTTGCTTTACCCCTAACACTCCATGAAATTTATTATGCAAGCAAATACAATTAAAAAACACTATGTTTTAATTGGTTCATCCAGTTTCACAAATCATATTCCAAAACATATTTAAATATAAAAAAAATATCTAAAAGTGTCTTAGATTGTTTTTGGGAAATCCTGGCCTTTTACCCTTCACCTCTTAACCACCTACTATCAGGAGTCTCTGTGTCCATGTAATATTCATAAATATGGTGGAAATTGACAGCAATTTATTACCTGGTATTTGAGATTTCTTTTACAATGATGTCTCTATCCTATTTAATTTATTAACCCAGCCTGGGTCATTGGGACATCCATAAGAAGTGACCCAGATAGGGCCTTGTTTTCCACCGCATTATAACGTGCATAATATCTTAACGTATAGAGAGAGTATCCCATGTGAAGCTTGCTTTACTGTTTAACAAAGATTTTGTACTCAGCCCAGTACAGTTTATATAAGTGCTCTTGATTGGATTTCAGCCCTTTACATTGGTGTGTTCAGTCCCTCTGAACCTTTCCACATTTTGTAATGCTGAAACATGCAACTCAGATTAAATGAATCGCAGTTATAATTCAGTTTGCGGATAGCATTTTTGGCCAAATGTGTGATGGTGCATGAACAGCAGTTTGAAAAGATGCAGTTGGCTGGCTTAACACACATCAGAGGAGACACATGTTAGTCATCACCCTCCCTTGTTGATAGTTGTCATATGATAGGGGGGGAGAGCTGGCTGGGTGGGAACTGGCAAGACCAAATAAGGGAGAAAATTGTGTGGAAGGTAGGGGACCCAACTCAGTCTGATGCTACCACCACCGGGAATCACTGTGAGCGTAACATTCCAAATTTTAGAAAGGGTTGTGAGGGTAAATACGTATGCAAATCTTTGGATATTGCGCACTCCTGACTACATTTACTATTTCCTTTGCTTGATTAGGTAAAAGTAAGAAGAAAGATGAAGCCCAGTGAGAAAGACAATGGCCCAAGCTCTCCCACAATCCCCACAATCACCTTTGACTCGGTGTTTGATGATGGCCGAGACCACAGTCAGGACACAGTGTACAGTACTGAAACATCAGGTAGTATCAGTAGGCTTAAGGATTGTCAATCTGCACACTGATCAGCTCAAACTCCTGATTTGATCGTCTTCCCAGTTTTCACTATACTTGCCACTCGAATCATTTCGTTACAACAGTGATGATCTGTCTCACGTTTCTCCCTCTGCTCTCTGCTCACAGTAAAAGCCATTTCTCAGAGAAGATTTGGTGAGCTGCTGTTAGTGTCTCCTGCTGCATGTCTTTGCTGTTAGGGCCACACTCCTACCACAAAATCCTGTCAGGGTGTGTGTGGGACTTTCTCATTTGTGTGCTGCGTTATTGCTTGAAGACCCTTTTTTTTTTTTTTTTTTTTTTTTGAATATTTTTTGTTCACTTGGCAGCATGATTTGGCTGCATGATTTGAAGTTCTTGGAATTTGCATCTGGGGTAAATTCTGTGGACTGATGTGGTGAAGAGGTTAGGTAAAGCAGAAGATATAACGCGTATTACTCCCTCCCCTTTGTAGAACGACAGCAGTCCTGGACCTCTATAACCTCCTTCCAGTTCTCCCCTCCTCCAGGTAATCTGATCTTAGCTATTAGGCCTGTTTACCCCAACCTAAATAGCACTGAAATAACAGTTCGTACAGGGAGAGGGAGGAAATACTTAGTCATGACTCTTTCCTCCTTTTGTGTGCTATTGTTTTGGAATGAAAACTGTGAACCTTTTTTTAAAAAAAAAAAAAACAGAAATAGGATTTCATAACTGTGTATTTGCATTTTCCCTGCTGCTTCTGTGCAATCGTGCAAAAGAGTATTCCATGAAAAAAAACCATGATGTCTCCCATAAAATCTCAAGCTGTGAGTGAGAGTAAATGTGTGTGCATTTGTAGTAAAGCAAAACTCAGAGCTTTTGGAGGTGCAAACACGTCCCCCGTTGCAGAGGAGCAGCAGTTTTGCGGATGACCTGGAAATGGAAGCAGATGGGAGCATGACTCTCGTACCTGTCTATCACGTGTCAGAGTGAGTATCAGCACACACAGATGATAAGCAACACATAAGTCACTGAAAAAATCTCTATAGGGCAAACATGACTAGCACATTGGGGTGGCATCAGGGGGTGCAGTGGTTAGCGCCGCCAGGTCCGGGGTCAAACCTACTGGTCCACCAGGGTCCTTACTGCAAGGACTTTCTCCCCTTTCCTGCATGGGTTTCCACCATGTGCTCAGCCCAAAGACATTAAAATTAGGTCAACATGCTACTCTAAATTGAACACAGTTTTCAAAGTGAGTGCGAATGGTTGTTCATCTCTGTGTTAGCCCTCCGATAGATCGGTGACCTTGCCCGGGTGTACCCCGCCTCTCGCCCATTAAGTGGTAATGAATGATATATGATATGATACAGAAGACCTAAACAGTTCTCCTCATTCAGTGTGCTACCATGCAGTGTGAAGAGTAATACAAGTATTCAAGCCTCTAAGCATGCATGTAATTATGTGCACTCATTATTGTAGGAATAAGCATTTTAAAATCACATACAACAAACATCATTGAGCATGATATCATGATATATATATATATATATATCTCAAAAACATAAATGCAACACTTTCGGTTTTGCTCCCCTTTTGCATGACCTGAACTCAAAGATCTGAAACATTTTCTACATACACAAAAGACCCATTACTCTCAAATATTGTTCACAAATCTGTCT
>JAQLOM010000023.1:9018605-9033235 GCA_030068315.1 Chrysichthys thysi
GTGTGTGTGTGTGTGTGTGTGTGTGTGTGTGTGTGTGTGTGTGTGTGTGTGTGTGTGTGTGTGTGTGTTTTGTTCTGTGATCACTTCCTGTCCCATCCAGTGTGTATCCGTTCCTGGAGTTCCAGGTTATAGATTCTGGATTCAACAGAATCCTGATCAGGATAAACTGAAACAAAACTCTGAAAAACGTTAAAGACTTTAATACACAGCTAGAACTGTAATATTTAAATTTCTTTGCCTGACTGGTTAAATATGGAGTTAATTGATACCACAATGGTGATTACATTACTTCAAAGATATTTTTTTATATTTTACTTATGTACAGTCCATATCTCTGTCAGACCTGTATTTAAAAGTGTTTAAGAATAAACAGTGTAATTATTGCAGTGGTAAATGTTTATATACTTACAGGATGAGTAAGGCATGCTTAAAGCCAGATGTTGCCACCTTAGGTTATGTTGGTTATTATACAGGAAGTCTATCAAGACAACAAATGATAAAGCATCTGTGGTCATACAATAGAGATTCATTCAAAGAAAAGGCCAGCTACAGCACACAAAAAGCTTACAGCTGGCATCTGGCAGCACGAGTGGCCTGTTGTTCATTGCGGTGAGCTAATTAAGCTGTCAGGAAATGGAGAAAAATGAGAAAGCCAAATCTTACTCTACTACACAGATAGATTTATTTACTCTCTCTGCACTCTGTACAGTTGTCTGAGAGTGTGTAGTTTAATTGTAGGGTCAAAATAATGCAGGGATATTTTGGAATCAGATTCAGAATCAGGTTTATTAGGAAAATAAGATGTCACTCACTCATCTTCTGCCACTTAATCCTGTTCAGGGTTGTGGGGAGAAGCTGGAGCTAATAACAGCTGACTGCGGGCGAGAGGCAGGATACACCCTGGGCAGGTCACCAATCCACCGCCAACACACAGAGACAGACAACCATTCACACTTGCATTCACACCTACTGGGAAGTTAGAGTAGCCAATTAGCCTAATCCCCTCTGTGTATGTCTTGACTGTCGGAGGAAACCGGAGTACTTGGAGGAAACCCACGCAGACACGGGGAGAACATGCAAACTCCACACAGAAAGGCACCCAGGTGGACACCGGGGATCGAACCCAGGACCTTCGTGCTGTGATGCGACAGTGCTAACCACATCACCACCGTTTCGCCAAATAAGATATCCCTTAGAATGAATTAATCACAACCAGATATAAAAGCAACCAGAGAATGAACTGTATACGGCTCTTATTTGCTGGACACTCTCTTGCACGTGTTGCTATTCCTTGCTGTGGAAAAGTGCAGTTTAGTCCAATTTTCTTTTCTCATATTGTCTATAATCTTGTCCAATACAGTGAGCATTTTAGATTCTATAGTTGCATATTTCACACTATGTAGGCTATAGGAGACAGAAAAGCATAGGATATCAGAAAGCCTGAGTAATTGTGCTTAACTTGGAATAAATGATGATATTACTGTCTAACACTTTATTAAGACATGGCAGTGCAATGCTTGGGACAGGCATTCATTCTTTTAGACATTTCAAACACATATTCTATGATTCACCATGTAAACATGATCATTTTTTAAATAGTTTTATTGTTTGAAAAATGTACACTGTAAATGTTTAATGTAAAATATGCTGGAATAGTACTGGGGAATGTACGTGTGCAGAGGGCGGGTAAGGGCGTGTGGCGCTTTAGCAGCGGCTGTGGGGCTGGTCATCTTTGGTAAGAGCACACCTGAGCTTCATTTCCTGGTTTGAATGGAACGTACCCACAGCTCAGTGTTCGACCGAGAGCTGGAACACTGCAGGTGCAGGACCGAAGACAAAGAGGCAAAGCAAGATGTCCGAGCTTCAGGACACTCCGATAGTAAGGCTGTTCTGTCTATTTAAATAATGTGTTTTTCAATTTCCGTAAAACGTCTGTATTTAAGGCTCTGCAGACAATCTCAGAAGAGGTTTTGCTTTGGAAGCTCATCTACAAAGCTATCCTTTGACATATTGTTGTAATTTCCATTGGGAGCAAGTTCAACATCATTGAAGTAAAGTTCTCTGAGGTGGATTCAAACTACCGTGATTTGTTGGATTTCACCTTTTAGGTGTAATAGTGTTTACTACAGATGAAGGCTATGAACAATAACCTTCATATTAACAACGGCTCGGAGGAAAAGCACAAAGCCAGAGTTTTATTCCATATAATGTAATTGCGATCTGTGATTTCTGATGCAAATGATTACTTTTACATGGTTTATGGTGTATGAGGTTTATCACACACACACACATCCTGCCATAGTCCCTAGTCAAATTATGACCTCCACTGGTCGCCATGGAAACACACAAAAATTTGTACACCTGTGGTGTTTTACATAAAACAGGGTCTTTCTGAGAGCTACCTTCCACATCCGAAGTTGTAATTTGACTCTTTTCTTTTTTTGGACCTGTAAAGCGCCTTAAACTGGATAATCGTTTTTTAAAATGATTCTTTTAGGTACATTGTTGTGCAGTATTATGTCAAAAGAGGTCTATAATATGGTATATAATATGGTACCTTTCCTTCATCATGTACAAAATGTTCTCTGGAACTCCATGTCTTAATGAAAACCTAACAGTTTGCTCTATTCAGTTTCTCCTGGGACAGTAGTTATATGTGGTACGGATTCTCTTTCGTTTTGCAGTGGAATAAAACGACTCCACAAAGACATTTCATTGTTTTTTTATTTGTATTTGCATATTTAAATCATTATTTGAATACAGTGATTTTCTTATCTGTCAGTTTCCTCAATTCGCTGACGAGATTTGTGGGAATGGAGCAAAACTCCAGACGCTGCTTCTTCCATCTTAGATTTTTCCTTTTTCTTCTTTCCAAGTCTCCTCTTCTGACTTGCTTTCCTTCCGCAGGGACAATCCCTTAAAGTCCATGATGTCACCTGTGGCTCCCCCAACAGAAACACAGCACGTTTGCATGTGCAAAGGATGGACATGGAAATAGGGCCTGCTTTGCATAAAGAAGCTTCTGAACAATGCTTATGTACTGACCGTCCAGTTTATTAGGAACACCTGTACGTCTGCTCACTCACGCTATTATCCATTCAGTCAGTCATAAAATTATGCAGAAACTGACCATGATCATCTGTTCATGTTGACTTCAAAAATAAGAATGGGGAAAATAGGATCATGGCATGATAGGTAGAAACTGTTGATCTCCTGGGATTTCCACTCACGGCGGTGTGAAGATTTTGCTACTACGACTTAAAAAAAAAAACCCCACACACACACAAAATTTTCCACTGTATGGCAGTCCTCTGGTGTGATGAATGAGGTCAGAGCACAACTAGTCTGACCACTGTCCTCGTCTCAGCATCACTGAGATCACATTTTTTCCTCATTCTGATGTTTGATGTGAACATTACGTGAAACCCATGACCTGTATCTGCCTGAATGTATGCAATATACTGCAGCTGCAACATGATTGGCAGATTGGATAAGTGCATAAATGTGCAAGTGCACAGGTTTTTCTAATAAAGTGGATAGTGCACGTACGTCAGTATGTACATATGTATTATGTTACCATCATTTGGCAGACACCCATATTCAGAGAGACTTACATTTTTATCTCATTTATACAGCTGAGCATTCTTAGGTTAAGGGCCTTGCTCAAGGGCCCAGCAGTGGCAGCGCTTGGATTTGAACTCCCGGCCTTTCAATCAGTAGTCCACCATCTTACCCCCCTGAGCTACCCCCTGCCCTAATTAGAGCTACCCCCTTATTAATTAAGTGTCTATACTCTGTGTGTGTTCACAGGAATTGGTACCACCTGGGAAGAAGTGTGCAAATTGTGGAGAAGCGGTACTTGAACCAGACGAAGAAGGGTAAGTGTAGGATCACTTCCTGGTCC
Source organism: Chrysichthys thysi (assembly GCA_030068315.1). Classification (NCBI taxonomy): domain Eukaryota; kingdom Metazoa; phylum Chordata; class Actinopteri; order Siluriformes; family Claroteidae; genus Chrysichthys; species Chrysichthys thysi. Next base: position 9,022,510 of record JAQLOM010000023.1, read on the forward strand.
CAAACTTTGAAAAGATCCTATCTTTCTTCATCACTCATTTTATATTACAATGTTCAAAAATTATATTATGTCTTCCCTACAGTTTTTTTCCTCTGGGTTATATAAATATAAATGTTTGTGTATCTGTGGGTGTGTCATATATACAGAAATGTGTTAGGTTGCCAGTGTTACTCTGAAGAAGTAGAAACAAATGAAGGGCCGAAGCATAAAACTAAAGAGAAGCGGAATAAAACCCACTGGACAGCTGGTCGTTTGGGGGACATTGACTTTACTGGGTCCAACAAGACCAGGGGCAAGGTATGCTAGAACTGATAACTCTAAAACCAGGCATTCTGAGATTTTTTTATATATATATATATATATATATATATATTTTTTTTTTTTTTTTTTGGAGATTTTGAGTTTTTTGTGTGATTCAATGTCTTCAAAAATGTTTTTAAAACTTGAATTATTCATACACAAGCATGAACAATTATACAATTACAAATGTTTAACAAATGTATTGTTGATTACAAGTCATGCGAATACAGGTTAATACAATGCTTATGACAACGCTTATCAGACATGTGCATTACTTACACACTCTATTCGTCAGTCCAGTTTGTCAGGGTTAGCAGTGACACAGAGCCAGAGTTGCTCTACAAACTGTTGACTGAGCAGTGGGGTCTTGCTCCTCCACACCTGGTGGTGGGCCTAGTGGGTGGAGATGAACAGGCCCAGATGAAACCGTGGCTCAGAGACACAGTGAGGAAAGGATTAGTGAAAGCTGCACAGAGTACAGGTCAGGAAATGTATTTTACACAAAGAAATAATAATTAAGCAGGTCGGATACGGTCGGCCTTCACGCCTGTTATTGATTATAACCCTCACCAGGAGCATGGATCCTGACCAATGGTCTGCGCTTTGGCATCACAAAGCATCTGGGCCAGGCAGTGAGAGACCACTCACTGGCCAGTACTTCTTCAAAGGTGCGTGTGGTGGCCATTGGAATCGCTCCCTGGACCAAGATCCACAACCGAGAAATGCTGCTCTCCACCAAGGTGTGACATTCTGCAGCATAGGGGAATATTTCCTTATTCATTTAGCTCTTTTTTTTTATTTTTTATACAATCATATATGTATATGTTTCTCAGTTATGTAAGGAATAAAGCACATGGAGGTGAACTGGAAAATATAGAGTAATAAGAAATATAGAGTTACTAACTTGAAGGCAATTATTTTTTTAATAAGAGCACATCGCAAAGTGTTTTATTTATTTATTTATTTTTCAGTGCAGAAATTGGTTATTATTAAATTTTAATTTATTAAAAAAATAGTATGAAATGTGATTTTATCCATTTATAGTTTTATATATAATGTTGTGGAAAGTCCGTGAGATATCGTAGCTCAGTTATCACTTATCAAGCTTATAAACAGTTATTTTCTTACCAGCCTCTCTTATTTCTCTCTCTTAAAGTTAATAAAACAAAAACAGACATGTCACGTTACCGAGAAACTTTAGATTCCTCTGTCCTGAAGACTCTCCTAGGGTGGAAAACTTACTGACCATCATTGAAGTGCTGGCAGTTAACATTAAAATATTCCTTCCATAAAAGCTAAATAATGTCTCCTTACAGCAAGTAAAAAATCAGAGATTACATGGCTTTGTGACCCAGTGTTACATATTACATGTTTTTATTATTATTATTATTATTATTATTATTATTATTATTATTATTATTATTATTATTTGGCTTAGAGTATGTGGAGCACCCACCATAAAAATCTGAGTCATTACCACAGATTAATTAATATAACATTGATATAATTTAAACCCAATAACCCACTAAATTTAGAATAAAGTGGAAATCTGTGTATAAATGATTTCTCTCCCATCAACCACCCCTTTAATAGTAATATGACTTTTTTTTTTTTATCTACAGCCTGATCAGCCAGCATCCTACCCTTCGGAGGATCTTCCCCATGGGGCTGTGTACTCTCTGGACAGCAACCATTCTCATTTCATCCTAGTGGAAGAGGACCCGAAGAAGCCTGGTGCCACCAGTAACATGCGTGTGAAACTGCTACAACACATCTCCTTACAGCGTACTGGACATGGAGGTGCTTGCATATTTGTCTCTACTTCACTGAGATCCTTATTTGTGACTTTTTCATGTAGCTTTTATTAATCTCAGTAGTCACGATCTTTATTTCTCTTAATCTTAATCTTTATCTTCTTAGGGCCCGGAAGCTTTGAAATTCCTGTCTTATGCCTACTGGTTCACGGAGAACCAAGAATATTGCAGGTCTGTAATAATATGATGTTTAAGTGAAACAGAATGATTTTAAAAATAAAAGGGATGTAAATAAATGAAGTAAAATGTTTCTTACTTTGCCTCCATTCCATGTGTAGAGGATGTACAAGACAATCCAAAATTCAACTCCGTGGCTGATCCTAGCTGGCTCAGGGGGTGTAGCAGACATTTTAGTTACACTGATAAACCAGGCTAACTGGGATACTGACATTGTCCAAGAACTTCTAATCGACACATTTCCCAATGGCCAAAAAGCTGCAATTGCTTCTTGGATCAAACTGGTAAGAGTTAAATGCATGGGGGAAAAAAATAAATAAAAATAAAACAAAAAAATCTATAAAATTAACTTTTGTATTTGCTCTTACAAAATTAGTGTTACATTTCACCAATCGGTTTTCCAATATTGCGGAAAATGTTTCTGTCAGATTCAAAGAATTTTGGAAAATCTCCACCTGTTGACGGTACATGACCCCGAGCAAGAGATTTCCGATCTAGACACTGTTATCCTCAAAGCACTAGTTAAAGGTTAGTGATTCCAGGAGTTTTACTGCCATCTACATCAAAACAATTAGCCTCCTAGAGGTCTCTGCTTTTTCTTCCCTTAATAATATTTTAAGCTTTTTTACTTGTTATTTGTCATTTTTAGAATGCAGCAAATGTTTGAATGATTTTGCCTTATTTAACTCAGTTTTTTTTTTTGTCTTCTGTTCACTTTTCTCTCAGCCAATAAAAGTCAGAGTCAAGAGGCACAGGATTTCCTGGATGAGCTGAAACTGGCTGTGGCCTGGAACAGAGTAGACATTGCAAAGAGCGAGATTTTCAATGGAGATGTAGAATGGACTGTGAGACACTCCTGATTTTCTATCAATGTCAAAACGGTTGCAGTTTATATTAAAAAATCACTATGAGTAAATGTGGAGTAAAATAGAATTGTGTATAGAATGTATCTAATCTGTTTGTCTAGTTATCTGTTTATTATACTATTTATTGGGGATAGAATAGTAATTTTTTTCTTATATGTCATTTATTTTTTTTCATAGGCAGATGATCTTGAGGAGGTTATGATGGACGCTTTGGTCACCGACAAGCCGGATTTTGTTCGCCTGTTTGTGGACAATGGGGTGAACTTGGCCGAGTTTATGACTTACGGCCGCCTCCAGGAACTCTACGGCACTGTGCGTGAGAAGAGCGTCCTGTATGAACTCCTCCTGAAGAAACACAATGAGAAACAAGTGCTCGTCTCAGCCCGATCGGCCGGACCTGCTCACATAGAGATGATGGATAAAAGGCCTCGCTTCACACTGCTTGAAGTCTCCAAAGTCTTGAAGGATTTTCTGCACGACTCCTGCAGGGGCTTTTACCAGAAACTTCCAGTGGTAAGAGAGCACGTCTGTACATGTAGGTACATAGATATAATCATTTAAGAATATAAACAAATGTTTTTGAAATAGAAAGTAGTTTGTAGTTCCTGCATGGACGTAGTAGATAAAAAAAACGGTCTGCATACTTTCTTACTGTATTATCTACCAAGTGAGACTGGTAGACTGGTAGATAGTATTTTATTTATAGTATGATAGTATTGATAGTATACTGGCCCTAGTGAACCAATATTACATTACCGTCATTTGGCAGACGCCCTTATCCAGAGCGACTTACTTTTTTTTTTAGCTCATTTATGCAAGTGAGCAGTTGAGGTTAAGGGCCTTGCTCAAGGGCCCAACAGTTGTAGCTTGGCAGTGCTGGGATTCGAACTCCCGACCTTCCGATCAGTATGTATTTACTGATAGAGACTTCAGAGAACTTATGTAAGACGCTCTGGATAAGGGCGTCTGCCAAATCCCATAAATGTAAATGTAAGTGGATTTACTTTGCACATTGTTTCCTCATGATATTTCATAATATGTAAATTGACAACCATTTTTTATGGCATGCCACTTTAGGGATTTGGGCTACTTGGGCCAACTCAGTGTTCACATTTAGAAAGATTCTGCAAGGGATTTATTTATTTATTTTATTTTTTATTTATTGGAAAGTTTAAAGTTTTCCCCAAGAAGGACAAACTATGGAAACCTTAATTCAGTTTCTTCAGTGCTAGAATTGTTTCCCAATTTCCCAAGAGGGTATACACCACTAGAAGAATTGATTATTCAAGAATACTTATTGGTTGTTACCTTCTTAAAGTTTATTTGTAACTTTGTCTTGAAGGGAAATCTTTTGTTGTAGTGTTTACCAGAGATAATTTAAGTGCCCCTTCAGAAGGAGAAACCAAAGTGCCCTTTAGGGTGCTAGATGGACGATTGGGGGTTTTTCAGTGGTAGGTTTCCTATTACTTTCCCCTCAGTACTTTAATCTTTTGGTTTTGTTTGCATCACCGCCAGGAGAGGTTAGGCAAGGGTCGCCTGTTCCACAACCAGAAAGACCTCATCGACCTGGAGCAGCATTGTGAGCATCCCTTGAGGGACCTCTTCCTCTGGGCTGTCCTGCAGAACAGACAAACCATGGCCAACTTCTTCTGGGCCTTGGTGAGGCTGTTCAGTCCTTTGGAGTGACTGGCTGATTTTCATTAACCAACTCTATTTACATCTCTATCACATCATTCTTAGAAAGCCCATTTTATCTGGAAGTGGTTTATCTCAGGCAAATTGGTTTGTGGGTGGTTGCTACCAGCTTTATGACGGCAATTACAGCAACGTGTGGCAGTGCAACCTTTCCACTGAACTGGATTATGTTCATTTCAGTCTCTGCGAAGTTTAATATTATGCTGTGCTTTCCTTACAAATTGCACACTGTATTTAGGTTATAGTGCATATTGCAATCTGTTTATTAATATTCGTGTGATAATACCAGTTATCAGTTCACAGTGTGTAAAGAGGAGAACAAAATGGAATATGTATTTGTTTGTTTATTTGTATTTTATATAAAATTAGTTCTATTTCATTTGATATCTCATTCATTATAAAAAAAAACACTAGGTAATGTTTTATTTCATCAGAAATGTTGACTTTTTTGATCCCAAAGTTTTCGTTTTTTTTCTTTTTTCTTTTTTTTTTAAATATGACATACGGTATGAATCCTATGGTATCTTTCAGGAAAGAATCATGACGCACACAGGTTACCTTTCCCATACCTCATTTACACATCTATGTTTGAGCTTTGTGTCTATGTATGTGATAGGGTCCTGAGGCAGTGGCTGCAGCTCTCGCTGGCTGTAAAATCCTAAAGGAGATGGCTCATTTGGAATCAGAGGCCGAGAATGCTCGGAGCATGAAGGAAGCCAAATATGAGCAGTTTGCTTTAGGTGAGCTTTGTTATGCAAATATTAGCACAAAAATTGCCCAAAATAAGTTTATAGATTACTGAACATCCAGGACCCATACACCCCAATTTGGCATTCTTAATAACTGCCTACATTGTTCAACAGTGCATGATTAACAGCATAGATTCTTCTGTGGACTTGCCAAATGCAATGTATTTTATGAAAAAAAGTGTATTATTATTGTTATTAGTAGTAGTAGTAGTAGTATTAATAATAATAATAATTACTATTATTATTATTATTGTTGTTTTTGTTCTTCTTGTTCTTGTTGTTGTTATTTAATTATTTTTGCTGGCTGCAGATTTGTTTAGCGAGTGCTTCTCTAACAGTGAGGAACGAGCATATGCTCTTCTGGTGAGAAAGACCAGCTGCTGGAACCAAACAACTGTGCTGAACCTGGCCACAGAGGCAGATGCAAAATCCTTTTTTGCTCATGATGGAGTCCAGGTAACAGCTCTTAATCGACCTCCTTGAACTTACTTCATTCAATACCAATTTTTCTTTTCATACATGATTTGATGTATTTTAATATCGGTAATAAATTAAAAATTTAATGCAGTCACCCCAGCTCAGGATCAAACCAAGGACCCTGAAGTGTAAGGCAATCACCTGTCCCACCCGCAGTGCCACCATGCCATTCATGAGGCAATCAAGTTAACGTAACAGTAGTCATTTCTTCCTTTCAGCAGCACCGTCCTTACAATTTTTTAAATATAATGTAATCACGTTAATATTGTGTTCACTGATCAGACTCACTCTATATAATTCAAACGAGTAGCAGGTATTAAAATTACATTTAGGATAAACAATGAAATCTTGTTTTGATGAGAAACTAAATATATTATGTACACTATCCATAACATAGGGTGGCACGTTGGTGTAGTGGTTAGCACTGTAGGCTAATTAGCTACCATAGGCATGAGTGTGAATGGTTGTCTGTCTATCAGTGCTGGCTCCACAGTGGATTGGTGACCTGCCCTGGGTGTAGCCCACCTCTCCCGTCTGACTGACCACATATTCCTTTTTCAGTACAGGCTTTAAATTCTGAAAATTGACAAGGCAAATGTAGGGTTAGGGTTAGTAATTTCCTTGACTGACTTTCCTCTGTCCGACACTTCCAGCCATTTCCATCACTGAGACAGACATTGAAACATACATCATATGTTAGAATTTCATGAATTACTCATCATTTGTACTTGCATACTGGGATGTAATTAGAACGCAGTCAAGTGTTTGGATTTCCTGGACCCTCGTAGAATCTCAGAATTCTCTTATTGAAATAAAAAGAAATTTCCTCTTGGGAATCACTGAAGTATGTTTAAGGGTATAAAGGTTCTGTGAATGTATTTATACCGTTTTATCAATTGTTGTGGTCTTCACCAGGCACTGCTGACTAAAATCTGGTGGGGAGCCATGAAAACAGATACAGGCATCTCTAGACTGGTCCTGTCTTTCTTCCTTCCACCTCTAATATGGACCAATCTGATTAAATTCAGGTAGGAACCCATAAGAAACAACACCATCCAGGAACTTGCAGCTAGTGCGCAGATCATCATCACTGACAATGATTTGATTCGATCAGCGCACAGCGTTCATCAGCATTGTGTGTGTGAAACGTTTTTTTCAGTGACGAGCCATTAGAGAATCAAGTTGGAGGAGAGCAGTTTGCGGAGCTGGACAGTTTGGACACAGAGAAGGCCCTGCTACTGACTGATGAGGACCCAGCGTTAGTCTCTTTCTTTAATGGACCTTTAGGATATCATGTAGTTTTTAAAGAGATTTCTAAATTACCTCATAATACCATCATTATAATAACCCCTTCTTTTCTGTCTCCTGTGTATGCTACTTTAAGTGACGTGGAAGCAGCCGGTGATCCTGCAGCCCAGACCTGTGGTACAGCTTGGATCCAGTCAATCCTGCGACGTTGGAAGCGTTTCTGGAGCGCCCCTGTAACAGTGTTCCTGGGCAATGTCATCATGTACTTCGCTTTCCTTGTGCTCTTTACCTACGTCCTGCTGCTGGACTTCCGGCCTCCACCTCCAGAAGGCCCTTCTCCAGCTGAGATCATTCTGTACTTCTGGGTCTTTACACTAGTTCTGGAGGAGCTCAGACAGGTGTGAATATGAAACGAGAGTCAGTTACATTTTAAAGCTTGCCTTTCATATTTGTATCTAGAATTACATTTGCACACACCAGACTCTGGAGAAGAGTGCCAATGAGCCTTTTAAGCTGGGCTTCGCAGTGTACCTTTGCAAAGGTGGTCACAGTAACATTAATGTTTTAAAGAGAATAATCCTGCAGCTTTGTATTAATCAAACATTTTGCATGAAATTACATTCTACAAATTATTGTTGAACTCACTGATTCAGAGAGAAATCAGCAAGGGGCTTGATCAGAGGCAGGGAACACCTCTGACAGAGGGGGAGGTTGGGTTGTTTCACCCCTTGCCCCTTTAAAATCTCAGGAATACAGTCCATATGTACAAATGTCCAACTTAACACTGACCTCACACTGGGTGGGAAAAGTGTGGACTTTATGTTTTGTGCCCAAATATTCACATGGCCAAGAGGCACCAATGGATATGTATACACAGCCCAGTGAAGACACCTCCCAAAACCTTTCCAACAAGGACTGTGCACAGTGAAAATCCTCCAAGGTCTGCTACAGTATATACCCCTTTGATTACTCATAGGGCATTGTGGATAGGGGTAGTCCATGATTCCTTGACTATTTAAATTCATTATTTAAAAAGGTTGGTCAAAGGCGTGTAGAGGAGAGTAGATGCAATGAAATTTGAGCTTCTTCTTGTCGTGATAATGAGTACTTTATTAGTTAAGGTGGCAATACCTATTTTAATTTTAATTTTCTCAGGATTGGCCTATTTAAAGGTTTAGGAACTGTAAGAAAAATATGTCAGTGGAATGTGAACATTCAAGTTAAGCATGGACTTGCATTAAGCAAGCAACTGCATTTTTATCCCCGTCGAAAATTCCCCATGCCATGCCTATGCAAATTTGGAAAGGATCTCAACTCGTCATGAGACCAGCCCAATGTCTGGTGACGCAGGACTTTCATTTACATACTGGAACACGATTGGCTCAGTGCTACCATAGAGTTTGCTTTTCGTTTGATCCGATGGAGTTTCACTTTCATTTACCAAATGAGTCTGCCAAAAGTTTCAAGAGTGATTTACAGATGTATGCTATAGACTTGTACATTCTCATGCTAGAACACAGGCCATGATCGAGGAACACCATCAAGCTAAAACCCTGACAAGTTTTAATCTGTGTGTACAGATTTAGTGCTTGTTTAAGTATTTATTGCTTGTATACAACCAGAGACTCATACTACCACTTTGGTGTCAGTACACAGTGGAGTCCTGAGGTACATATTCCTCAGTTCTTGAGTGACAGCAGATCAACCAAGCTGTGCTTGTGGCCCAAAGGAAATGTGGTACAGGTTTTAATCAGTGTCTTCAGGTAGATGATGATTTTTGACTTTGCAGGCAAGCATTGGTGTTTTAATTCTGACATGGGAAGCTACAGGAAGCCAGTATATGTAACATAGCAATGACATGATGTTTTCAATGTACTCGTGTTCTCTCACAAGTGAGGCTGCATTCTGGGTAAGTTGTTTTGTTATGTTGTTACTCATAGGAAGACCTGCCAGTCGCAAGTTGCAGTAGTAGGCCAATCTAGACAAGCAACTATGTGGTTGTGGAGCTACGCCAAGGTTTTGTCCGTGGTCAGATGGTGTGATCATACAGTTCCCTCTGGATAAGAGAGTGATTAGATCTTGACATGGAGATGTATGTCCAGGGATGCATAACAGCTGAGATATATTGGGTCAAGTCAGATTCAGGTAATGACCCAGCGTCCTTGATGAGATGTTCACTAGAAACATTGGGCGAGAAAGAGGCTTGTGTGTCATCTGCATAGCAATGGTAAGAGAAGTCATGCTAGGATGTTATCTCTTAAGCATGAGGAACATGGAGGAGAAGCAAGCACTACACCATGTGGGACGCCATCTTAGCAGATATAACTGTCACTCCAGCAAACCATTGCCATGGTGGGCCGCTAACTCCAAGTCCAACAAGGATGTACAGTCTCATGGGTGGCCATGTCAGCGGCTGCTGAGATATCAACATGGAACAGATTGGATGATAATGTGTCTGATCTAGCTACAAGGAAACTTCTAAGTAAAAGCCACAAAAGCAGTTCCTGTGAAGTGCGTCACTTTTTGGTTATGGTCAGGAGGTCAGATGATGTAAACAGCACGTTCAAGAATTCAAGAGAGAAAGGAGACAAGTGATACTGGTGGGGCCTGGACTGAAAAAAAAAATTGTATAGCCCTGTTTTGAAGGCACTTGGTATGTGAGCAGGTATAAGGCAGACATTTACAGTGGTAGTGATAAAGGTGAGGAGGTGTTGAAAGACGGTGTGGGGAGTGTTGATGGGACAGGATTGAAGGACAGGTGGTGGGACTGCTGGACAAAAGAAACTGCAGAATTTCTATTGCAGAAAGATGAGAATGATGAAAAGCAGAATTAAAGGTAAGAGGAAATGATGTACAGTTTGTTAATCTGTTTAAAGAAGGTGGCAGTCATCAGCATTTCGGAAGGAAGGTGGAGGAAGAGGGGGAGGGTTGAGAAGTGGAGAAAAAAATGTTATGAAACTTGAGTGGGTCACATGCATTTGAATAAAACATGATACGAAAGTTTCCTTCAGCAAGGGAAACATTTGTGTCATGTGTTAAATACCTTGAACAGTCTGTGCACTGAACTGAACTAAAAAAATGTGTTTATTGAATCCCAAAAGCTCATTTTATAACCATTGATTTAAATTGAAGAGTTTATACAATGATTTTTCATCTGCTATGTGTCCCAGAGTTTCTTCTCGGATGAAAATATGAGTATACTGAAGAAGTTTAAGCTGTATGTAGAGGATAACTGGAACAAGTGCGACATGGTAGCCATCTCTCTGTTCGTGATCGGGGTGTCATGCAGGTATGATGCTGGACTGAGAGCAGCCTTTACTAAATGTAGCCTGTCTGTAACAACTTTTTTCTTTGAACCCCAATTATTCTTAAAACTCTAGCTGGTTAATGGATGCCTTTG
>JAQLOM010000023.1:9065025-9075799 GCA_030068315.1 Chrysichthys thysi
ATAGATAGATAGATAGATAGATAGATAGATAGATAGATAGATAGATAGATAGATAGATAGATAGATAGATGAGTTTTCAATATTGCAATATATTTCGATATTTTGACTTTTCTTTGGTTTGATATTATAACCATCTGCTATAACAGCTTCTTTCCATTGTTTTCTCTGACTTGCTTTCTGCAGATACAGGCATAAAACGTTTCAGCATGAACATGGCTAAAAATGACGCGATATAATTGTGATATTATGACCACTAGGATTTATGATAAGAAGACGATTTAGCTTTTTACAGATGCTTATGAGGTATGATTTAAACCGTAGGTGATTATTACTGATGATTTTACCCAGTGAGAGTTAACTTCTACATATTTTCCAATTTTTGCAGAATGAAAATCCACAAACTTTACATCGTTGCATTATGGCCTCATGTTTTATAGTGTCAAAGTGTCTTATTTTCATGAGTGTAATATATATGATATATTTTATAATGTATAATATATTACGGTGAGGTTTTTTTTTTGTTTGTTTTTGTTTTGTTTTTTAATTAATGAAAAAGTCATGTTTAACCGAGAGTGATGCAGGTTTGCCCAGTTTTAAGTTTGTAATTTCATTGCAAAAGTCACTCAGGGCTGTTTTGGACACAGTCATATATTAATTCAATATTCAAAGTATTGATAAAAACATAATTATGACATTTTTACAAATACAAGTTTCTACAAAGCAAAAATGATGAGGCACTTCCTCTACCCTGCATGTTATCATCGCTCATACAACCACAGCTAATTGTTATATTTGTTTCAGCCATTCAGACTTTAGAGAGCTCAAAGTGCCAGATACTCACACAGATGCACGAACACTAAGTCTATATCTGTCATCCGACTATCTGAATAATCCTCTGGTTCTTTAAAGGACACCTCCTGAAAAGCATTTGGAATGTTGCATGGTGATGAGATTTCAAAGGTCATGTCAGGTTTTGAGTGAGAAAGTGACATTATTTTTTGCATGAATATGCTGCAGAAACAAGCAGCAGAATATTCCTTGCATATTTACTACAATGCCTTATCAATGAAGGCCACAGTGCTCAAATTAAATACAACCAACTTCTTTTACACACGACCACAAAAGGCCCATGGCATGTTGCCGTATATTATCTAGGAGGATATTTCCCATAGAAATGTGCCAATGATACTTTTTTATCAGTCAGTTCCCAACAGCCCAGTCTCTAATTATAGTCTAGAATTCTTTTACAGTGCCACAAAAAACATTTGCTGTATTTTTCAAATGACAGATTGTTTAATGTGCTGCATATCAGCTGAGGTTGCTTTGCTTTTTTTACACTACTTGCCAAGGCGTGTATTTTTACTAAAACAAAAAAAAATATATTACTTCCTGTTGAGTCACAGAAGTCATATCATTAATTTCTATAACAACATAAATTTGAAGTTGTTGCTTAGTTCAAGGTGAGGCAGGAGTAGCAGGGAGGTAGACAAGACGAAAGTAAAGTGAGAATAATGTGTTGAAGCTGATTTTTTCGTTTACTCAGCTTTGTATAAGACACTCTTGACTTCTGCGAATATGAATATTCGCTGTATAGGAAGAAATACTGGACTTAAATCCGCTATCACTCCTGTCCACGGCCACTCGAACGAACCCTAAATCTGAAGTTTTCCTTGTGAGTCACATTATTTCCAAACACTCGTTTGAGGAATAATGTCAGAACACAAGGCTTTTTCTTTATTCATCCTTTGCTGGCATCTTGTCATAAATTAATGACGTACTAACTTCCAGATTGCCTGATGTGGTGGTGATGGTCCAGAGAGAAGTGAAATGCAGCGGATTAGCTGTACTATTACTGTTTGGTCTCCTGAAACTGAACATTACAATGTGTTGTAGTTGTGTAACAAAATTCCAACAATCAAGTAATCAGGTAAAAAACAAAAAACAACCAAGACATGCTTCTGTGCACGAGTTCCTGAAAGCAAATTCAATATGTAGGATTTTTACACCTATACCTATAATAATGTGGCTATCCTTCAGGACCTGACTGCATCATGAATCAACGCATCAGCATGTAGATTGGATTCCATTGATATGCTAGTGACAGTCAGTGGAATGGTGGAATGACTGAAATGGTCAGAAGTCTGGTTTCACATTTCAAAGCAAACTAAGGACACTCCGATGCAATAAATGCAGAAAACTCATTTGCTATAAAGGAATTTGCGCCTCAAATATGTCAAAACATTTACATTAGCATGACATAAACCTCCAGGAACGTCACATGTTTGATGTCGCGTTGGCTCCAACCCCGAGTGCAACAGACTCCTCGCTAGCTACTGGTAACATTTTGCTAAGTAGTGCTAACACCTCGCAGGTTAGTGCTTATGGTATGATGTATGATGACCAGTCACGACGTTTGTTGTGAAAGCACTGCATCACTTTACAATTGTCAAATCATTTGTTGCTAGCATTTAGCTAGGCTAGGGAGATGACTAAGGTGCGCAACCCCAAGTACATTCCCCGCTCCTGAGAGAGTTTGACTAACCTGCTGATCATTGCATGGTATAAGGTAGAAAAGTCCAACAAAATATCAGAGCTGAAATATCATGCGTACTACCAGAAAAGGTGGACATACTTAGTTTTCTTAAGAAGACACCTAACTGTTTGGAACATGAACATGTGTATATCTACATATCTCTATGTGTTTATACAAAGAACGATATTCTTTATCTATGCATCTGATCTCTTTTTTTAATGATACCCAGGCCTTGTTCTCACAGAGAACTATGATTCCGTGATCTTACAATGACTTCTTGTTCTAGGCATGTTTTTTTAGGCACCTCGAGCAGACTGGTTTAGTAATACAAGGCAGCAGCATACAAGGGGTTTTGGTTCTACTTTTAGTTACACTAATAAGTATCCTTGGCAAAATATTATTTCTTTAGATATGCGGAAAATTTAACACACTGACATAATATTTCGTCATTAATCTAACTTATAGGTGAGAAATGCTATCATTGCTGTTGCTGTGTTTGTGGCTTCGGGTCATCTCAGCGAAATGGTTCTCTCCAGACTACTTATATACTGGTGAGTGGTTTTCTGTGTTGCTCTTTGGGTTTATCCATTTGTATGAACCAGTATTGGTTGTTCAGCTTATGAATCCTCATAGATACTTTTACACTGAACCTTTTTGAATTTCATCAGCCAAATGATTGAATACTGAATGTGTAACGTTATAATAGCAATTTTTTTTTCCAGTGTCAGCAATGTGTTATAGTGTTTTGGCTCTGTATTGTCAGTTTGCTAATGACCGTGTTGTTGCACGTATCCCAGAACCAGAAAGAACTCTGAGTGTTAGCGTTCCAATTCCTCAACCTCTCCAACCCTTAATGGGAGATACAGTGGTTCTGCCCTGCTACTTCCAGGATGACACAGCGCCTGATCCAGGCGCTCCCACCATAGCCCCTCTGTCCCATTGGATCAAATGGAGCATCCTCACAAAAGAGAAGACAACAACCATTCTGGTGGCCAGTGAGGGTATAGTGCGAGTGAACAAGATGTACATAGACAGGGTTCAAATGGTGGGATACCCCACCAACCCCACTGATGCCACCATTAAAATCACACAGCTTCTTTCTAATGAATCTGGAGTGTATCGCTGTAGAGTCATGCATGGAATTGAGGACACCTCTGATTCTGTCACTGTCCAGGTGCAAGGTAATTCCACTTCTTGGAGGTTTTTTTTTTCAATGGCTGTAGTTTCTCTTTTCTATATATGTATAGGGATGCAGAAGAATTAAGAACTAAGTCTGGAATGATGTTAATAATATGAATTAATAATCAATATAATAATATTTTCGTCTAGGCATTGTGTTCCACTACCGTGCCATTACATCACGTTACACCCTGACGTTTGAGAAGGCTCAGGCAGCCTGTATTCAGAATAGTGCTGTGATCGCCACACCAGTCCAACTACAGGCAGCATATGATACAGGGTACCACCAGTGTGATGCAGGCTGGCTTTCTGACCAGACTGTTAGGTCAGTTCAAAGAACACTTTAAAAAAAAGTAGGTGTATTTATTTTGGTGCTTGTCATTCCTCTACATTCCTCTATGTGATGTCGTATTTTTCTGCTGATGAAAGGTATCCTATCCACGATCCCCGAGAGGCCTGCTATGGTGACAAGTATAAAAGCCCAGGAGTGAGAACATATGGAGTAAGAGATGTAAATGAGACCTACGATGTGTATTGCATTGCTGAGAAGATGTCAGGTACACAAATGCAAACTTAATTTTTTGTTGTTGTTGTTGTTGTTTTTTAATTAATGGTTCAAATGGTAATTTCATCCCATGTTTTGTTGCAGGGAGGGTGTTCTATTCAAAGTCCCCTAAAAAGTTTTCCTTTGCTGAAGCTCAGGCCCAGTGTGCTAAGCTGGGTGCTAAATTAGCCACAACTGGCCAGCTCTACCTGGCCTGGAAAACTGGAATGGATGAATGCAATGCAGGCTGGCTGGCAGACGGGAGCGTCCGCTATCCCATCAACATTGCTCGACCCCAGTGTGGAGGAGGTCTGCTGGGAGTGCGCACTGTGTACCGCTTTATTAATCAGACGGGTTACCCTCTACCAGAATCAAGATATGATGCTATCTGTTACACAGGTACACACATTGGGCTTCATTGTGTGTTTTCTACTTTAGGAAGTTTTTATGGCTTTGCTGTTTTTTGGCTTAGTGTAGCAAATTGTGATACATAGTAGTATAGTATTAGTCAACAACGAATGAGTCAGGTTGCCTGTTTTTGTCTTCTTTAGAAGAGGAGGAAGAGGGCTCAGCCGTACCTAACATCTTTCCAGATGTGCAGGCTACAGAGTCTACAAGTGAGGTAGTAAGCGTGGATATGGTTACAGAAGGTCCACCGGTGTTTATTACGCAGACTTCCACTGAGAGTGAGCTAAAAGGCGAGGTTGAAACTCACAAACCCCCAACTATGCTCCAGTATGTGGAGCAGAACGTCACACAGCTGCCTCTGTCTTCACCACCCAACATCACTGATGAACCTGTACAAGTGGTGACTGCACAGCCTGACCTTGTATTAGAGATTCCTGATAAAAATGCAACTGAACCTGTGATGTCCCCTACTGGTAAAAAGAAAATCAATATAAGACTTAGAGAACTTGTGTAGTAGTAATAGCACTTCTTTAATACAATGGAATAATGTCAGTAGTGTTAACTAATAATGTAATTAATGGCATTTTGCAGGAAAAAAATGCTAATGCATCACATTTTTATTCCCATCGTTTCCATTCAGGTGTTGTCTTCCACTACAGACTCGGTCACAGACGCTATGCTTTTACTTTTATTGAGGCTCAGCTAGCCTGTCAGAACATTGGGGCAGTGATTGCTAGTCCACAGCAGTTACAGGCTGCCTATGAAGCTGGATATCACCAGTGTGATGCAGGCTGGCTGATTGACCAGACAGTGAGGTAATTTTTTTATTTTTTTATTTTTTTATGAGTTAGCTAACTTTGATGCTTTTGGGTTAATATGGCATTTATTTGTATAATAAGGACACAAAACCAAAACAGAAAATAAATTAAACAAATGTAAATTTGTTTACAGTGTTGTAAACATTGCGCTCCTTTTCTTAAAATGAAGGTATCCTATCGTATCGGCACGAGAGAAATGTGCTGGTGATTTGGAAGATTTTCCTGGTGTGAGGTCTTATGGCGTCCGACCTGCCAGTGAGCACTATGATGTATATTGCTACATGGACAAACCAAGAGGTATGGTGGTTCCAACTTTATTGCTCTTTAACAACTTTAGAGACTCAAAGTGGATTTAGTTGGAGTCACTGAAGGAAATGCTATTACAGCTTCTGGTTGAGCTTTTACTGGAATTACAATTGATACATAAAAATATAAACCAATGAAAGATGAATAAACAGTCACACTTACCATTTCTTCCAGGGAATGTCTTCCATGTGAGTTCATATGAGGGTTTCACATATGATGAAGCAGTGGCTTATTGCCAGGCCCAGAACGCCTCCTTGGCTTCCACAGCTGATCTGTATGTGGCTTGGAAGCGAGGCTATGATAAGTGTCGTGCTGGCTGGCTTATTGACCACAGTGTCCGCTATCCTATTAATAATCCCAACCCTCGGTGTGGAGGAGGGAAAGCTGGAGTTCATACACTATTTAAGTTTCCCAACCAGACTGAATATCCTGATGTGCGCTCCAAATTTGATGCCTACTGCCTGAAAGGTATTAACAGTTAAATACTTGCAACAAAATAATATGTGAGAATTGTCTACAGTTCTGAAGCTTATAGATAAATAAAAACTAATACCTATTTTAATTATTTCACAGTTGATCTTCAGTCACATCTTTACGAGGCTGGATTGAACATGACACTTGTTGAAGAGGAATTGGTGAACCTGACCTCAAGAACTGACCTTTTTACACCTGGTAATGGATCGTATTGTTTGTGTTGAATAAAAATGAAGCTTTACCTTTTTTTATCTGAGGATAAGCAATTAATGCCCATTATTCTATTTTCTTTGTATTTTCATTTGAATAGTGAACCTCACCATTACTCCTCCCATTCCTGTGGACCTCTCTGGTTCAGGTTCAGCAGGCCTGCCATCTGGAACCAGTGGTTTTTCTGGAGATATATCAGCTAGTGGAAGTGGGTCATCAGGTTTAGGAAGAGAACTTTCAGGATCTGGAGTGCCAAGTGGGTCTTCAGGTTTGGGAGTAGAACTTTCAGAATCTGGACTGCCCAGTGGGTCTTCAGGTTTGGGAGGAGAAGTTTCAGGATCTGGACTACTCAGTGGGTCTTCAGGTTTAGGAGAACTTTCAGGTTCTGGACTGCCAAGTGAGTCTTCAGGTTTAGGAGGAGAACTTTCAGGATCTGGACTGCAAAGTGGGTCTTCAGGTTTAGGAGGAGAACTTTCAGGATCTGGACTGCAAAGTGGGTCTTCAGGTTTAGGAGGAGAACTTTCAGGATCTGGACTCCCAAGTGGGTCTTCGGGCTTAGGACAAGAACTTTCGGGATCTGGACTGCCAAGTGGGTCTTCGGGTTTAGGACGAGAACTTTCGGGATCTGGACTGTCGAGTGGATATTCAGGTTTAGATGGAGAACTTTCAGGATCTGGACTATCAAGTGGGTCATCAGGTATAGAATTGGACTTTTCAGAATCTGGGCTAACTGGAGACATGTCAGGCTCAGGCTCTAGTGGTGATGGCTCAGGCATAAGTGTGACCTTTTCAAGAATTAACACATTATTCTCTTTGGATGCATCAGCTTCAGGGACACCAGAGGAAGCTGGGGAAAGCAGTGCAGAAATCCTCACTTTTATGTCAGGTCTGGGTTCTGGCTTCTTCAGTGGCGATGGGTCTGGATCAGGAAGTAGCTCAAGTTTTGGTTCTGCTGAGAGTGGATCTACTTCAGACATTTTCAGCATTTTGGGAGAGAGTGGAAGTGGAGAACCTCCTGGCATTACTTCAGACTTTGGCTCTAGTGGGGAGTTCTCTGGTTTTCCATCAGGCTTAATTTCCTCTGGAGATGACAGTGGTTTCTCTGGGCATAGGGGCAGTGGAATAATCATGATGAAAGGCCAGTGGGTGGAAGTGTCCACTGCTCCAACCCTCACAGCTCAGGAGCTGGGTGGAAGTCAAATGCATTTCAGTGGATCTGGAGATCTACAAGGGTCTGGTGTAAGTAGTTCCGATGTGAGTGGAAGTGATGATTTAAGTGGCTCTGGAAGTGGTTCAGGATTTCCTCCCATCACCTTTTTGGACTCAGGCCTTACTGATCTCATAGACCTCTACAGTAGAGAACAAGAGGCCTCTGGATTTTTGATGTATGGATCAGGGGAAGGAAGTGGTGACTCCTCTGGAGTCTCTGGTGTTACACCAGGAGACATATCAGGGGCATCAGCCAGTGATAATATTGTATCATTTACTGATGAGAGCTTGGTAGAAGTTTCTTTGAGGTCCACTCAAAGCCAGGAGCTCAGAAAAGGACCAATAGAGCACAGTGGGAGGGAGAGTGGAGCATTTTTGAGCAGTGGGCACCACCATACTACAAGTTCAAGTAAAGATCACCATTCCATGTCCTTCCCTTTTGACGACACAGTTCCTTCAACTGATGAGCCAAAACTTCTAGCTCCCTCAGGGCTGATTAGGCACAGTGCACAGCCACAAGACATCTTATTAAATGCTGCTGAAGCCTTCTGGAAATATGATTCAGTGACTCCAGCATCTAAGGTTGCCACTACCACCAATCCTGCCTTTCCGATACAGACCCCGACTGTTATAGAGGTCCCAGCCATGGAGGAAGGTAAATTGGTAATTAGCAATACTAGTATCATTGGACAGGAATCTAAATATAAATTAATGACTTAAAAAGTTCCAAGATTTGCTGTCCTTTTGCACTTTTTCAATTGTTTCCATTTATGTCTTTCTTCTGCCTATATCTGCATCCTAGCTGCTGTGGACCCATGTAACCCAAACCCCTGCGGTGCTGCTGCTGCGTGTTCTGTGCAGGATGGGGTTGGAGTGTGTCACTGCCCACCTGGGGTGAAAGAAGAAGAGTGCCATATTGGTGAGTCACTTAAGCTGGCTTTAATTCATATTAAAAGTGCCAAAATCTCTTATCGGTTCAATGTGATTTTCTCATTTAATTTAATGTGGGATTTTCTGTTGTGTGCATCTTTGTCACAATGATCCAATTCCCATTAGTTGTTTCTGTTTTTGTGTTTTCTCTCATTAATGGAACACTCCTCTCTTCTCTGTCATTGTTCCCTATCAGTGTGTGTGTCTCTGGGTCTGTTTGCTTGTGCCTGATTGTCATCCTCAAAAAGGCATCCATTTCACAGGTTTTTTGGCATGTGTGTGAGGATATCTGATTCTACCTGATATATTTACAGGACCTCCCAGTTATCAGTTCAATTAATTGATTGTGCACCCATGTGTTGTTTTTGTTCAGCTCTGCCTTTGCTCAAGTATGGTTTAACCAGCACTCCATTTTCCAGCCTGCTACATACCTGTTAACACCTGGTACATGCATCTACTCTTCCTTCTCCATCATACAAATCTGGACCTTGACCCGATGCAACAATTTATGAACCAAATGTTTAGACCATTCATTTTGAACCACATGGGAAATATTGGGATATATTCCAGTCATTCAAGCAATGATGGAAATAACCATTTCCTCTGAAATCATTTGATGAAAGAGTGGTCTGTTGATTTGAATGGGTTTCGGATAAGCATGTTGCATGGTTCATGGTTTCTGATTTGATCAGCGTCTGTGTTCTACCTAGTTGTGACCCAGCTCAGCTTTGTAGTCCTCAGACTTAACCGCAGAACCTTTATTTTCAGAGGTTGATGTGTGCCATTCAAACCCTTGTGCCAATGGAGCTACGTGTGTGGAGGTACAGGATGCTTTCAAATGCTTATGCCTGCCCAGCTATGGAGGGGATCGCTGTGAGATCGGTACGAGGTTGGCTTCAGCTAATTCTACTAACAATCTCTCAAAAACAACCAAACCTGATGCCATCAAAGGCAGTCTCAGTGCTCCAATAGCACTAGCTGGTTTTTTTGGGGGTTTTTTTGTCATGGGTGTGCTGGAGCATGCTTGCGTAATACTATAATAGAAGTCATTCATGTTTTTGAAAAATAGTGAACGGTTGGCGGAAAACTGTGGTAGAGGAAAAGGTGCTGTATTGGTCAATATGAATAGGCACTTGGGGGAAAACAGACATGTCGCTCTGTGTCCCAAGCAGGTAGGGAAATAATAACACTGTGCCTGTACTGTTCATGCTTTCCATTTAGGACTGTTTTTGCCTTCTTTCTTTTATTTTTACTTTATTCCTGACTACATATAGAGGTGAATGGTGAGTTAAACTGGTGTTGAGGGTGTGAGCTGTGAACAGCTCACGACCCATTCCCTTACTGCATTTATTGTTGCACATAGAAGATATATTAATATCCTTAGGGATTTTTTTTTGTG
This sequence comes from Chrysichthys thysi, assembly GCA_030068315.1. Classification (NCBI taxonomy): domain Eukaryota; kingdom Metazoa; phylum Chordata; class Actinopteri; order Siluriformes; family Claroteidae; genus Chrysichthys; species Chrysichthys thysi. The sequence continues at coordinate 9,075,036 of JAQLOM010000023.1, forward strand.
TGTCTTTGATGGATGTGATATATTTCAGTAACACTTTCTTCCTATGCTATATTCTATAATAATATATCCTAGTATATTTATAATGCATTATATATGTATACATAATAACTTATACTTTGCATAGGATTAACTGGTCATCGATACTTGCATAGCTCTTTCTAAAGCATGAGTATGTGGTTTCATAATGTCGCAGTACAGAATGCATTATAATTATAATTATAATGCATTCTGACGTTTGTATTTTTTGCACACAGAAAGTTTTCTGGGCTAGAGCTTCTATTTTTCTCTATGATCATGCTGCTCTTCTTTTTGTATTCTACATTCACCACATGAGGTTGCTATCTTTCAAGGTGTATACACATATCACAGTAAGGCATTGTCATATTTATATTTTTTTTCTTTGCTATTCTTACTTTCATGCCGTTTTAATACTTTACTTTCCCCGCGAAGGATTAATAAAAGTTTATTGTCATAAAGTATGCTTAGTTCTTAAGCATATTGCAGACACCAGTGGTGAAATGAACTATAACATAAAAGACACTATAACACAATAATGTGGAACCTGTGTTTTAATACACTAAAGCACTGGTGTCTCTATTGTATTTATGAACAGATATTATTATGCATTACACTACCGTTCAAAAGTTTGGGGTCACTTCGAAATGTCCTTATTTTTTAAAGAAAAAGACAGTTTGTTTCAATGAAGATAACGTTAAACTAATCAGAAATACACGCTATACATTGTTAATGTGGTAAATGACTAT
>JAQLOM010000023.1:9125486-9143056 GCA_030068315.1 Chrysichthys thysi
CATTGTGTATACACATACATACATATATATATATGTGTGTGTGCGTGTATATATGTGTATGTATGTATGTATATTTACTGTGTTCTGTATACCGTACTGTCCATTGCAGTATAGACAGTCTTGCCTCTTCTGCTATTACTTCTACTTCTAGTAGTCTGATGTTTATTCCTATATTGTTTGCAAATGCCAGTAACCATCAATTTGAGAAGTGATCTAGGAAGTGTATTTGTGCACCAGATTAAAGTTAGTTTTTATTCTCAACAATGCAATATACATGACATACCATTGTCAGTACACTACAAAAGTAGAACACAAAATCCCAAGGCGTTAATGATTTTGCCCCGTTTTTCTCCCCAGGCCGGCCGTACAGATCAAACGGTCGCCGTCCTCACCGAGGAATAGTTGAGGAATGCTGTTTTCGGAGTTGTGATTTGCATCTCCTTGAGCAGTATTGTGCGAAACCTGCAAAGTCTGAGAGAGACATCACTGCCACTACGCTGCAGGTCGTCCCAGTGTTACAAACTCTTCACAAGGTACGTACAGTCGCCTATCTCCTCCAATCTACTGCCAGCCACGTTGATTCTGCTGAGCCAACACACACGGGGCGTTTTATCAAGGGAACATCAGTGTCAAGCATGTGTTCCATCTGAAACAGCTGAGTAATGTGGAAAAACAGTAGAGATAATGAAAACGGTTGACAGTTTTAAAGAATATATATTCTGGCTGCATGGAGAAAGGCAGCTCAGCGTACGCATAGTAACACAATGGTATTGGAGTGCACTTTGAATGATGTCATTATTCAAAACACCAAAACAAGTGCCATGCCACATTCTGGTGCGTGGCTACGCCATGTGGTCTTGGCATGAAAATATGTTAAGCGCTGGCAAGACTGTAGGCCAGCTGGCTGGCCAAGGCTTGAATTTCAAAACAACAAAAACAAGATAACCAGCAGAACAACAATTGGGCTGCATTTAAGAACAGAACATTGACACTGAGTACATGTACAAAGTCACACTCTCGATGCAGATCGCAAACAAGTGAGTTGTTCTGCATTCATGCAGCAGTGGAGAATAGAACGAATAGCAATGAGACATGGATCATCATAACAGAGGCATTATGAAATGCTACATGCCACATTTAAAAAGCAAAAAGTACTCTACTCTAAAGCTAAAACTCAATTATTGCTAATGGGACTTTACCAGTAATGGGGAACTAATTCAGGAAGTGAGATAACAAACCGAGGATATGGGGGAAATGAGAAATAAAGAAGCATATACATCTTCTAGAGTTACTGCACTCCATGAGGCTGGTCCGTCAAGCTGATGAATCCATTTTGTTTTGCAGGACAGCCCAAGGAAGCCTCTTAACGTGAGGTTTTCCAGATATGAGCTGTGGCAACGGACAGCTGCTCAAAGGCTGAGGAGAGGAATCCCTCCCATCCTCCGCTCCAGAAAGTTCAAGAGGCTTGCCAAGAAAACCCAAGACCAGCAGCAGCCCGAAATTCACCGACCCCTGATGACTGTGTCCAACAGAAGCCCTCAAATCCCCCATGCCTCCAAAGCCTCGCTGTCCATAAGTGAAGCAAAAACTATCGAGATTTAAAGGGATTATAAGCCTCGACCTTGATCGAACGGGGCTTTTTTTTTTTTTTTAAACAAACCCTGTCATCGAGCATCTTTTACAAATGCAGATATGAACATTCTGTGTTATCTCCTGCCTTACCCCGCCGAAGAGACTTTAGTGATAGAGCTGAATGTAAGAGTGATGGATCAGGTGACCGAAGAGCTTAATGAAGTCTCAAATACACAGAGTGCACAGCCAGAATCATTCCCAATGAATTACCAATGGAGTGTGTATAGCAGTGAGTATGGCAGTCTTCATTCCACAAAATCCCAACCCTGAGACGGAGTGTCTCATTTGCACCTGCGATTCTAAACTTATACTATTGGGAGCATTTTTTTTTTTTTAAACTAAAATGATATTTGCTTTATATGCACCTTCATTCACCCTACCCCCTGCGGTGCAATAATGAAGAAAAGAAAAAACCATCGGCAGATTGCACAATGCCACGGACAATATTAAAGGCACTATTTTTTTTTTTTTTTTTTAATGAACTGCTCCATATGATAATATTATGGTGCTACATTTTTGGGAATAAACTCAAAGAAGAGGCTCGAAAACATTCTACTCTTGTCATCGCGTTAAACTTTCCGTTTTAGGAAAAGCAAGACTTGTAAGAGAGGTGACACAAGAGTGGTTTGATTGGGGATGAGCTAAAATGACCTGAATTGTGCTCTAAGATCCATTACATGGGCTGCGGAGAATGAAGGGGAAGTTCAAGGCTGTGTCATGAGAGATCTTCTACAGTAAGACGAAGGGAACAACAGGGAATACCGCTGTTGAGGACATTTGCGACCAAGTCAAGATTGAACTTTGAGCAAGAGCAGTTTTAAAACACCACATACTTGTACCATAATATTAATATTCCTCTTTTCAGTCTAAATCTTTGTCATTTTATCCATACTTCCCTGTCTTTAAAGCATATATACAGTACAAAATAATGGAAACAATCATTTCAAAGGGAAAACAGCAATAATGTCTTCTTGCATATTTTCAGTGTACAAGAGTAGTATTCCAGTGCTTTTGCTTGAAATGAAATACTTGAATATGTATATGTAATTGGTCTCCAGGGACATCATGTCATTGACCTTATGAGTAGTCCATATGAGCAGTTTTCTTGCAAAAAATGAGCCGCCAAGTTCAGTTTCTTGGTTCAGATAGTAATGGCACTGTAAAAAGGCATTATTTATTTTGAAATAAACATATAAATGGTCCCAATGATAGCACACATTTATAACTGGTAGATATGTGTTACACAATGGTTTTATTTGTACTGCTTATGTATGTAGATGCTTTGTACCAAAAAAAAAAAAAGTCTCTTTTTTTAAGTAAAGTCAGTGGAAGCTTCAAAAGGATCTTGTCTCACTTTTTATGCAGCCTTGCTTGCACATTTTCTTTGAATTCAAACAAACAAGAATTCTTTAAAAGCCGTATGTACTATGCAATGCCTGCACAGAAAAAGTGCCGATCTTAAGTGGTGTGCATTTTTTGGTTTAATACTGAACATTTTATGCAGGCAGTGACCTGGCCTCCCTCAGGGGAGGGTAAAGGCTAGAGAACATTTTGCTGTTCATCATTTAGAGACTCATTTTCACAAGGTCAAGAGGTCAGCTCACAGGCATATATATACTGTATAGCCTCCACCTGTGGATGTTAGTAACCTCTGTGCATTCTCGCAAACTTAATACTGTATGTGTCAGTGCGAAAAAAGTTCATTCATGTTAGTGAATATGATTTTTTTTTTTTTATATGGTTACCTGTTTCTCAGATACTTGCCTCCAGTTTACCTTCCTTAACCCCTGCTTCCAGCCTCGTCAGTCTTGCAGGCCTAAACTTGCTCTTACTGCTTGTCTTCATACCTTATGAATACTTGAAAAATCCAAAATACCACATATTAATTTGCCTGTGTTTTTGCCCCACAGGTGTTTATATAAGACGTTTCATGAGCATGAAATGTAATCTAAGGACTTGTTTGTTTTCTCCAAATGCTTTTGAGGTTTGGGCAACTGTCATAGGGTACAGAGAAAGAAAAAAAAAAGAAAAGAACCACAGAATAATACATGATGGCCCTTGAGCAAAAGAGGAGAAAGATGAGAACACTTTGTTAAGATGTACTATAAGAAGAAAAAAAGGCATAGTCTACAAACAAAGTTTTGTTTTCAAACAATGTAAATACATCCTCAGTGGTAGAACAGTGTTCCCTAAGATCCAGGTATACACGTTAAATGGGAGACCCCCGGCATGTCTCGTTCTTGGTTTCCGTCTGCCCGGCTTATTTTTTTCTGCGTAATGTGACCGTTGCATGCTTTTAGTTTACCATATTTTCTTAAATCAGTTCAGCAATTGGGCTTATTATAGCATATGTCCTAAGATTATTATTTTATTACCCTTCTGTGCTTAAGATGAGTATTGCCTGACAAGGAAAGAGTTAACCGAAAACAATTCATACCCCAAAGTACAAGTTCGCACAGACACACTGTGCCTGTTAGTCACTCTATTGTGAGAAGTGATGACCGCAACTACTAATGCCCCACTGAGCGTGATATCTGTCACTCGATATGTGGGCAAGTATCAAAACACCAAAGAACCAAACAAGCAATGACTGGAGAAATACGCATCCACGCAAAAAAGCCGTCTAGTGAATAATCTTTCACAGTTCAAATCGATGAAAGAGCATAACTATTGCCACATCAGAGCTATAGTGAGAATTATTAGTCAGAAAGATTGGATCAGTCCTTGTTACCATCTGGTGATGGGTCGTGACAAGATGTCTGCTAGCAACACAGTAGCGTGTCTCCACTATCCCATTATATCCAATAGTAATGTGTTTATGATGTGTGTTGGAAGATAACGTTGCACATACATTAATGGAATCTCAGCACATCCATGTAAAGGACAGCACAAAGTGATAAACAGTACAGTTTCATTGACAAATGCAAAATTGCATGCGAAAAGTGATATTCTGGATGGACTATTGATTCTTGACTGTTAAAAATATATGGCATCGAGCTCAAAATGGGAAACGTCATAATAAAGGCTTGAGGCAGAGCAGCGTGGTGTAGGATTTCCCTAAGAGGATATCATATTACCATTTCCCATACGGTATATGTAAACTCATAGCTGATCTTATGAAAATTGTATACAAATTTGAAGAAGTACAGGGTGATGTGAAGTTAAATTTCATGAGTGTCAGTGTAGTAAAAAAAAAAAAAACGAAACCTTTCTTAACCTGTAACTTTTCATGTGAATGAAATGCTGTGGATTTTCAAGTGTGATACCATGGCGGTGTCCCTTTTCTTCCATTCCTATTGAACAAGCACCCGTGGATGTATGATTTATTCAATTAGTGTACAAATAAACAAATTTTAAAGACAAGATCGGGGCAGGGTTAGTGCTCTTACCTTTTCTTACAACATATAAAATCAAACAAAATCTGACTATATTGCTGATATTTATTCACATTTTTTAAATAGATTTTTCTTTCAGACCGAATGTTATTATTATTAAAAAAATAATGATTATAAAAACTTTGCTGAATAGGCATCTAAATAACAGTAGCCCAGTACTTTAAATGCCACTGCTATGCTGACTAAACATATTTGACACCAAGTTACCAGATTCAACAAGCGGCCCTTTGTCTGGTTGGGACACGGGTCACTTCATTAATGCCCTGGGACAAGTTTCTTTACCCTCCACACCATATTGTGTAATATGAATACACAAATGAGCAAATTTGCTTTAGCACACACGTTCCTGGAGTAGGACGTTCGTTGTGACATCCCAGCTACTCCAACAGGCTGAGTACAAGGTGTGCTGCCATCATAGTTCCTGACTGAGAAAAGTGTGTCAGAGGTGAAGGGAGCAGTCCGGGATCATGAATGGCAAGTTACGAGAATGCATTCATACCCACTTATGGACACAATGTGCACGTGGGTGTGCACATACATTCATACAGAGGTACAAATACAGTAATTCAATAAGCTCGTATTCTAAGCCTGATGGCTATTAGTGGTTCGAAGTTTGCCTACATGCTAGGGTCATTTCAACTTAAATTGTATCTAATAGTATAAAATAGCCCTTTATACTTGCAATTTTTGCCTCTTTTTTTTTTTTTTCAATTAATCCATACTGCTGTTCCTCATTTTTGACAGCCATTCCATTTCACAGCACAGCCAAATTCTCACACTTGATTTTCCAGGGTGTTAAACAAAAGTGCAAAATATGGTTAAAACATGGCTTAACACGAAAAGATTTAATTGCATAAAAAATGAGAAGAGAGTTATGAAACCATGCTCCGGTGTTAAGTAGAGTTCATTTTGAACCATGCATACAGCTATCTGAGTTATATTATTAAAACATTAAAAAGCGTTAAATTAACACTGCACAGATTCGGACTAAATAAACACCAGCGTGGTGTTAAAATGAACTGTCTCAGAGTGGATTTAACACTGTGTATCAATACCATTTAACAATCGCTGTGCTGATGCTTTAAGATTGAAGTGAACATGCCTACAAAAGATAGTCATATTTTAAGCCTTGATTACACGGGCTAAAATAAATGGCAAATGTCACTTAGGAAATGTTTAATTAACACTTATTAATTGACACTTAGGAAACATTCTTGTATAATTATTTTATTTTCATGTTACATAACTAAGCATATAGGTTTATTTAAATAATTCAGACCCAAATATAAGATCTGAGCGTACTGTACATAATAGCAGTGCAAGGGTATAATTTTACCTGGCTTATGAATACATGTAAAAAGAACTCAATCAAAGGAAACATCATGTTCATCTTTGTTCCCCTGAATGAATAAATGATGACACAGTGAGTAGTAGCTCCCTGGTTCAGTTCTGAGCTTGGGTTACTCTCTGTGTTTGCATGTTTCTCATGCGGGTTCCTCTGGGTTCTCTGGTTTCCTCCCACTTCCCAAAAACATGCTGCCAGGGGTTCCTCTCAGCCATAATTCTACCCAATATTCTTGTCTCATGCTCAGTGTTGCCTGGATAATCTCCACATCCCTTGCAACCCAGACCAGACTACTAAGCAGTTACTGAAGATGGATGAAAGGATAATACAAATATAATATAAAAATTGCAAACCACACCCCTATACCTTTTTTTTTCCTTCAGTGAACTGGAGGTAACCCTAGTAAACAGGTAACACACCCTGATAGTGGCAGTGGAAGTTTCGAATCCCTTCTCCAGGCCTACCCACTGTTCAACACAACATTTGGCATTCTGGCCTATCTTAAAGGCAGTTAAAAGTCCTACTTTATCCTGGTTAAGGTTGTGGTGGCTCCAGAGTGTATTTCGAGCACTATGGGTGCAAAAGTCATTTAAAATTTTAATTATATTAATGTGCACTCTGTATCCAACTGAAGATGTCTTGAGAACTGGGCAGGATGGTGAGTACCAGACTGAAAGCTGTGCCCCATGCTCATGCATACTTCACACTTCTATGTCTACCATGTTCAGCATCACACAGGTTTGAACCCAGACACAAAATGAATATTTTTCTCTCTGAAAAAATCCTTTGTAACCCCTAACCGTACAGCCGCATTCAATTTCCGTCTCTATCATAATCAAGCCAGACTGATGACCTTGATTAACCAGCCTTCTTGACCGTTTGACATTTTTCTCCTAATGTCTCAGCAAACAACTTGTGTGCTGTCCATGGTCCTGAAAAAAAAAAACCTCGCCTACTGCCAATGAAAGATTATAGAACTTTGCCTTTGCAATACATTGGCTTCCAAGCCCCAAATCTTTTAAATGAATAAAGGCTTAGTTCTTTTGTTTTAACCCTGGCCATGAAGCTTTAGATTTCAGAAAGTAAAACGTCAATCTGCGCCAGCATGCAGCATCTTTAAAGTTTTGAATATGATGTTGGTGTTTTCCCCACAGTGTTCATTCCAAACTCCAACCACACACGCAATCACATTCTTTAAATTCTTCTCTTAAACGATGATACAGTATGTGAAATCAGCTGTTGTTGTTTGATCAGACTTTAGTGGGTGGACTTTAGAAGATTACTAATGAATCTGTAACTATTGCGTGGTGCATCAGTAAGGCTCGAATGAGCTGGGAGCTTAGCTAGATAATTTGTGGAGCTTTGAGAAGTTTCCACACAACTTTAACAGCAACAATAAGGAACAATGAGAACTGGCACCCACTTAGCGCAGAGAATGAGTGAATCAGTAAACCACTGATATGCGGTAAAACTGGCAAAATAAAGTCTGCATGAGTAGCCATGATAAAAAAAAAATTTTAAAAAAATCCCAACCATCTGCCCAAGAATGTCTGAAAAAGGCATTCATTTTGGTCTCTAAAAACACGGTCGAAATATGAATCGTCTGGCTCACAGTTTGATCTTCCCAAGTTTTGAACTATGAGCTAACCAAACGAAGGCAAATATTGAACTAGACATCCCAATTCCTGGGTTATATTCCCCTCGGTTTTTTGGCAGACATCCCGTGCAATAACCCAGCAGGTCTTTGGTCAGTCCCCCAACCCCCTTCTGCATCTGTCAAACTTTAACTAAATCTAGATAGTCTGTGGTGAACACCAAAGATAAGGCACAATTTAAAATGCATAAGACCAGTGACATTAATGGTAATATAAAATCTGATTTTATAATATGAAAGGAATGGCGAAGCCTGATAAGATTTTCTGGTATTTGAGACAGAAACCAGTTCCTCTTAATTTATTTTGTCAACTGCCTTTATTAAACAAACTACTTTAGGTGATTTTTTTTTTTTTTTTTTTTTTACCAAAGCATTTTTTATTACACTTGCATTCATTGCATTTGGCAGGTGCCCTATTCAGAGCAACTTACAGAAGATTATTCTTAGCCATTTCAAATTTTGGTTTTTCTCATCTTAGTTGGGAGACATGTTCTCAATATATTTGTAAACTGTGAGTCACTTTTAATCCCAGCCAATTCCACGAAATGTAATTGGCAAGTTGTTCTGGTGAACAACCAGAATATATAGATTTTGGCCAGACATAGCCAAACAATTTAAGACAGCACTCAGAGATTCAGAATGTAGACTGTTCTCTGAACATTTCTTTGCACATAGTTTTTTATTTTTTTTCAGTGAGAGTGCTGGCATTCAAAATGTCTGTAGAAATATGGCATTTATTATAATTTTCAGGTGCACCACTAGGATCAGTTTTCAGTCACACACTTTTTCAATGTACATATGTGTGCTCTTCTTCATAGGTCTCATTTTTGTGCTCAGGTCAGTGATCATTGTCAGTGACATTTTTGCTCATGAGAAGTACAACGGGTTTGACACACAATTACTAAAATGCCAGTATAGTATTATGGGAGTCCAGTAATAATGGTGATGGTTATATAATACCATTAATTAACATTTAAACCAGGGACATAAAAGCAGCTTGTGTTTAGGAGACATCCAAATTCCATATTTGTATTTGCTCTGGACTGTTAGAGATGTATTACTAAATTGCATGAGTGAACAAAAAAGAATGATCATGACTATTGTAGACTATCCATGGCCGTCGCAGAAAGCTGAATGAGCACTGATTGATCGTTTATTGGAACTTTGACACCAGTCCACATATAGCACTGGAGAAAAAAGGGTCAAATTTCGCAACTATAATTTGCTGAACAGTCAGAAGTCTTTCTGGAAACCTTAAATTACACAGAATTTAGCATTGGGACATGGAGCAGAGACCAGACTTTGATACTCTTTCTAAGTATAACACAGTAGTCAAGCCCTTCATTTTCCATGAAATCTAGCAATTAAACAATTGCCTATAAACTGAACTGAATCTAACTTTAATATGGCCAAAATCCATAGACAATTTGTTCTATTAAGAAATACGCAATGATTTTAGTTCAATTTTAAATAGTCATAACATTGTGTTAATAATAATAATAATAATAATAATAATAATAATAATAATAATAATAATAATCTATAATTAGTGCTTATCAGTACAGAAATATCTCTAAATCCAGAAAAAAACACCCTCTTATACACTTATATTGTATTCCCAAAATATACCTGCATAAAGAAGTCCTTTCCTGTGATTTTAATCTACTTGACACTGTATTGGTCACCAACAACAAAGGGGTCATTAAATAGCCATTTAACAGAAGTCATTAAAAGAATTTACTGCGGATATCTCACAATAGGCCTGCTTCAAATATAAAGTTGTGATGCTAGTTGGCATAAGTTCTAGCTTCCTGTATAAAGTGGTTGTCTATCCAAGACTTGGTGCAGTCTGTGTGCTGTTTAACTTCATCAGGTTCATTATATGGCCAGAAGTATGCGAACAAATGACCATCACACAAATATGGTCACCTTCTTTAAACTGTTGCTGCAACATTGCAAGCACACAATTGTCCAGAATGTGGATGAACTTGAGTGGCCTGAACAGAGCCCTGACTTCACTCCACCTACCCCAACCCCAACCCCAACCCCCCACCCCCCTTTTACAGTAGCAAAGGGAGGTCCAAATCTGGAATGAGACATTCAGTAAGCACATACGTATGGCCATATAGTGTATCAATCTAGTAAACCATTCATTTTATTTTATTATTTAAGATTTTTAATATAGGAAATGAATCCATAACTACATGAATTAAGCCATATTCAGAGTTGATTTCGATGCACACAGCTCGGAGACAATATTGAAACTGCACATATCAGACCTCAGGCATGGACAATTGCACGAGTTACACACAATTTGACTTTGTATCCTAATTAATGTTGTTAAATTATGTAACTGATATATAAATATATAAAAGTCAAAGCATGGAGTGGAGACATCCATCTTCTCCAGAGAAGAAGAAATTCAAAAGTCAGCCCTTCCCCCCAAAATCATGTTAATATTGTTTTTGGGCATGAAGGGGCATATTGTGGGGTATTTCCAAGCGCATAGGCAAACAGTGAACAGTGCAAATTACTGTGCGTTGCTGTGAAATGAATTTAAACCCTCAATTCATAGCAAAAGCAGAGGAATGCTGTGCAAATCAGACTTGCTGCACCATGACAATGCATGTCCTCTTATAGCACCAACGACAGTAGAGACAGCACTACGACCCGGGTTTGAATGTCTTCCACATCCTCATTATAGCCCAAATCTTGTCCTGAGCAATTATCACAACTTTGTTCCACTAAAGGAGGCTCTGCTTTTGAGATGTCTGTGCATATACATTATAAATATAACATTTCTCCCTGAAATTCATGTTTTGGGTGTCCCAAAACAAAATGTTTCACAGGAAGGTGATTGGAAAAGTTCTTGTTAAGCTTACAATTTAAACTATTGGCAGCTTTTTACCAAATTTATGAAATCACTCGCATCACTTACTGACATCACACACTAATACATTTTCATGATTTTAACTTAATCTCATGTGGGTACACTAATTTGTGCTCACTATTATATGTGTCATCATAACCCAACTAGCCATTTGTCACGTCACATTTTCTAACACTGTAATTCTGGTTCATCATTCAGAAAAAGAGGATGTGCTTTTCTATAACCAAATAGTTAAGGATGTTGTAATGCTTAATTAATACAAGTATGCAATGATGCAATGAAATTTACACAACCTGCTTCATTAGTTCACATTTTCTATGCCACATTTTTGGGGGGACTTAAAGATATGTGCTTATCTTTGAAAAGTAACTTCTAACACACGTACACCCTTAAAGCACTCTTTAAATTCGTTTCATTTCTTAATCTCCTGTCTCCATTAGTACGTCCCACACTGCATTATGCATCGTTTCTAATACATTCTGTAACTTAAAATATAAACATTACTGATGAATAATGCAGTCTTCTATGATACAGCGTATGTTATTGAAATTGTATTAATTTTTCATAGATGGAAAATAAAAGGTCATTAAATTCTTCTTTTAATACATAAAGCCTCTTTCTCTGTTGCTGACCAAAAATCGCATTCACAGAAACTTGGTTCTGGGTAATGCGCAGAATCTGACTGATGAGGATGAGAAAACTTTGCTCTCAAAATGGCCTTGAACAGATAGGGTTATTTGATCATGTGGTGGAGTGTCGGATTGGGCAATGGTCAGATAGGTATCACATGAGAAGACCACACTTTATTCATCTCTGTTATTAAGTTATATAGATTTATTTGCTTGTATGACATGTATGGACATGTTAATGTCAGTAATACTGGTGTTTAATGTGAGCAGCAACTACTGGCTCATGTGTCTCAGTTTTCTGGCAATAGTTATGCAGGGGCAAGTTTCATCTGGACTAGAGGGGGTTTCCCTCATCCAGATGTGTGTTGCCAAATAAATTAGACAGAATATCTGAAAGAAGTCACCTCATATACAAGAACTTCTCAGTGTACAAATAGGGAGACCGAAAATTAGAAACATTCTGGCCCCATAACCCTGATAAAATGTCAATTTGTGTACACATTTGTTTAAGCACAATGAAATGTAACTGCTTGATTGAAACTAGTTTGTCCCATGCACAATTTCCCACTCTGTACTATCTCTCATGGTTGTATATATGAACAGGAAATGAAGGTTTTACATATTAAGTAAATGTTTGCTTGTATTGTTACAATATCTTACCAGGATATTGTTGTTGGTAAATCAAATCTATCTAATCTTTCTGCCTTTTAGATTAAGTCTCTGACCACACAGAGAGAGGGGGAAAGAGAGAGAAATAGAGTAAACAGATTGGTTTTCTGTGGCCTCACTGTAAGCTCACTGGCAATAACAAGTCCTGTGGCCTGACCTAGTTGAGCTATTTTCTGTCTTTCCATAAAAACACCATTGGATGAGGTCAGGGAGATGCTGGGGTAGAAAGCGATAGTAGGGGATGCAGTTTGAGGTCTGTTGTCTGGATGCTTGATAGATGACATCACTGTGTTGAAAGTGTTCCCCAATGGGTCCCTCCACATGTCCACAGCAGGGGAAACTGCTTTCCATTTTGTTACCGCTGTCTTAAAGGGACGTCCTGCTGAGTTTTTGCCAGCTCACCACTTTCGTTTACCTTATTAGCACTCTATGGATGGGAGATAAATCTTACTGTGCTGCCTACATTGCTCATGTGTTTCAGTGCTATCAATAGTATTCTTGGCAACTATAACAATAGGACTCCACAGGCCTGTGACTGAACAGCCAAAACAACCACACTGGCTGATTAAGTGTTGATTAGCAAGACCACTCGATTCAAGACAATGACAACACATATAAAACATGCAGTTACTGATCAGAAGGTCAGGGGTTCAAGCCCCAGTACCATGAAGTTGCCACTGTTGTGCCACTCAGCCACGCCCATAACCTCTCAAGGGGTGCCCATGTCATGGCTAACCCTGTGCCCTGAACCCAGGGTCGTAGCATGCTGGAATATGGAAAATGTTTTACTGGGTGTAATGTGAATGTGACAAATAAAGCCGCCTTATTATTGTTGATTGCAAAAGTTGCATGCCTTCATGCCAACTGCCACCATCAAATCAGTGCAAAACAACACAGATTTAACTGCAGGTGTTCCAAAGGGTGAGTATAACCCCTTCACATTCAGAGTGAATTGCTGGAACGAGAAGCATCCGTCCCAGAAATGTGATCTGTGCTGGGAGGAAAACAACATGGTGCTCCAACCTCTTTCTTGGCTTGAACTGATTGTTTGTGGCCCTGGCCCCAGTTCGCGAAGAAAACACCAGCAGGATGAAATTTGGCATATGAAACAGGTTTGTTTTCATGCAGCCTTTGATGAGGTAAGAGAATATAGTGACAGGCATCCCTGAGAGACAGTCATTTTGGGTAGACAGCAATAATTCTGCCTTATACTTCCATGACAGAGGAAAGTAATGAAGTGGCAGTAAAAAGCAGAGTGACGCACACTGTTATGGAAAGAATAGAAAGAAAAGGTTGGTTCATTTTACGTTATGGTTAGGAGTATTAGGGTTAGTGTTCCAGGTTAATCCCAGGTCATTTAAAAACTGTTCCAAATGGGCCACTTGAATTCACCTTGAATCATTTCAGCGAGTGATTTTTCTAAACTAATACAGATTATTCTTTTTGGGGGGTTGGGGTGGGGCTGGGGGTGGGGCATGTGATAGATGATGCTTTCTAAATCACTGGATGTTAGTAATTACCACTAACATGACAGTGAAAACAAGCACTCACACACGTGCAAGGATCTCAAAACAATTCTGAAGTAATAAAAAGTGTGTGGAGTGCAGCTCGAAACTCCTGAAAGAACTCTGATCAACATCTGGGGTCATGACTCAGTTGTAGAGAATCCACCAGAAACCGAGACTTCCTGCTATTGTTTTGAAGCACATGCCAACTGTCATTACTGAAACAAATTGAACTAAATGAAAAAACAATACTGTTTATGCTTGAAACGTTCTGCAGAATACAACACATTGTCCCCCTTGTGCCCCCAGCCACCATTTATGAGGAATATTATTTTATACTATAGATGTTGCAAATGTATCTATTACTTTGCCAAAAGACACATACACAATAAATCTGTGTTACATCAGACTAGGCCCACTTCCCATCAAAAAAGGTTGTGATTACCAGAGTTCTAGAATAAGGCTAACTTTCTACTTCCAGTTCACGTCCAGGTTTTAGCTAATATCACCCCAGCATTTTTAGCTAACCAACGCAATCTCTTGTAGTTTGTGCTCTGAGCTGTGTTCCATGCAACTTGTCATTATTGTTGGCTTTAAACATTTTTTTATTCCTTTGGATTATCCTTCTGTCTTTTCCTGATGACTTCCTTTTTTTTTTATCTAAGCTATACACACCAATTCTCAACGTTTACCCGTGGCTGCCCAAGACCAACTTTTAAAAAGCACACACCCAACAACACCAGTCGATCTCAGTTGCCATGAAAGGAACTTAAGGAACCATGTTTGTTGAGGCAGTGTTTCATCAGCTACTCAGCTACTGGATCCAGCTGTGACTATCCGAGTGCAAGCCACAAACCTAGCATTAAGCATAAAAAGCTTTGTCTTGCTCTACCCATAAAAAGTATGATGGTTTTAAATGAAAATGAAAGGGTTTTCTTGTGCAGTACTCTCTCCTGCTTGCTAGTTCCCCATTATTATCCTGCAGTGATATAGACAAAATAACATTAGTGATATTGTTACTCACCGGGCCACTGCAATTTAGCACATTCAAAGAAACATTCCAACACTTTCAGGAGATCTTTCAGGAAAGTTTCTGATCATCCAACATCAACTCTTGTTGCTGTGGCAGGAAGGAAATTCTGTACCAGAATATCTATTTACTTTCCACATCCTTGCTGCTAAGAGCGGCAGGCCTGAAACAGTCCTGAGACAGATTGATGAGAATGTTCTTATTTCGAAAGATTAGAAAGTTTAGAATGTTTAGAATTTAGAATGTTTCTTTCTTTGTTAATCTAAACCTTACTGACAACCAATGACTAAAGCATTTGAACTTCTACCACATCACATATGGGGCTGTGCCATTGATCTTTTTTTCTGATATATAAAGAAGTCAGTGGCTTTCATCCAGTGGGTACATCCATCTCTCCTCTTCCCCTGCAACTGCTCCTTTGTGGAAAAAAAGGACAGTACCCTGTAGTGATTACAAAGGATTAAATGCAGTTACAATCAAGAACAGGTGTCAATTTACACAAGACCCATCACTTGAGAAGGTATAA
The DNA here is from genome assembly GCA_030068315.1 of Chrysichthys thysi. Classification (NCBI taxonomy): domain Eukaryota; kingdom Metazoa; phylum Chordata; class Actinopteri; order Siluriformes; family Claroteidae; genus Chrysichthys; species Chrysichthys thysi. The sequence continues at coordinate 9,140,762 of JAQLOM010000023.1, forward strand.
AGCACACAAATTTTCACCAAGTTAGAATTTAGTAGTGTCTAAAACTTTTCATTATAAGTATGATCACTTATATGGTAAATAATGAGCAACAGCTTATGGATAATTTGGGTTATACCACGTAATACCAAGCGCCTGTCAAAGTATTTATTTATAATTGTTTAAGCTTCACAAGCCCTCAAAAGCTTTTTGGATTAGGGGTCAGGGTTAGGGTTAAGGTTAGGGTTAGGATTAGGGTCTGTGGTTCTGACACTCCTGTGGATACTTTCCCTCAAGCTTTAAATGAGCCTACATCACCCCTCTGCTGAAAAAAATCCACCCTAGACCCCTCTGTGATCCAGAACTACCATCCAGTTCCTCATCTCCCCTTTCTGTCCAAAACACTTGAACGTGCTGTTGCTAATCTACTATCCTCTTTTTTATCTGAAAACAACCTCCTTGATTCTTACCAGTCTGGTTTCCAAGCTGGACACTCAACCGAGACTGCACTTCTTTCAGTCAGTGAGGCACTTCATGCAGCACATACTGCCTGCCTCTCCTCCGCCCTTATTCTCTTTGACCGTCCTGCTGCATTCGACTCAGTTGATCACCCCATCCTCCTCTCTTCTCTATCAGCTCTGGGGATCTGGAGGACAGTCCTAGAGTGTTTCACGTCCTATGTCTCTAGTAGCTCCTTTCAGGTTACCTGGTCTGGTACACTGTCCACACCATGCCCACTCACCACTGGCGTCTCTCAAGGTTCTGTCCTTGGTCCGCTTCTCTTCTGCCTCTACACAAAATCTCTTGGCCTGGTTATCTCTGCTCATGGTCTTTCCTACTACTGCTATGCCAATGACACTCAGGTGGTCCTCTCTTTTCCTCCGTCTGACACACAGGTTTCCTCTCGCATCTCTGCTTGCCTGCATGACATCCAGAGCTGGATGGACAATCACCACCTGAAGCTCAACCCAGAGAAGACAGAGGTGATCCACATCCCTGCTCTATCCTCTCCATGCCTGGACCTCACCATCTCCCTGGGGGAAGGCTCCTTATCACCTTCACCCAGTGCTAAGAATCTAGGTCTTCGATGACAAACTCATCTTCAGCGAACATTGCTGCTGTGACCTAGACATGCAGATTTCTCCTGTATAACATTCAGCGGATCCTCCCCTTCCTGACCACCTACTCTACTACTGGTCCAATCAATGGTCCTCTCTCATTTGGACTACTGCAACTCTCCTTGCTGGCCTTCCAGCATCTGTAATCAGATCCCTGCAGCTCACCCAGAATGCTGCAGCCTAACTGGTCCACAACTTTCCCCATTCCTCCCATGTTACCCCTCTTCTTTTTGACCTTCACTGGCTACCTATTGCAGCTTGAATCAAATTTAAGATCTTGGTGCTAGCATACCAGACAGTTAAGGGGTTAGGTCCAGCATATGTCCAGAGACATGTCCGACCCTATTTGCCAACCAGATCCGTTCATTCTGCTGTTTCTGTCCACCTGGCCCCTCCTCCTCTCTGTTCCTGTCCAGCCCACTCAAGACTGCTGTGTATTCTGGCTCCTCATTTTTGGAATGATCTTCCCATTGAGGTCAAAACTGCTGACTCCCTGACTACCTTCAAATGCAATCTGAAGACCAACCTCTTCACACTGCACCTCTCCCCCACTTCCCTATCTACTGTATAATCCTGTTGCAACCCAGGTTTTGTCCTGTCTAGCCTAGTCTGGATGTATTCAGGTTAGCTGTTGGGGTTTTGTTCGTTGTTCTTTGTTGGATTTGGGGTATTGTGTATTTACACTTAAGCTCATTTATGGTTAGCTCCATTTTCATTGCTGTTAGCTAGTTTGGTACTTCTACAGAATATTACACTAGGTGTTATTCTGGCATTTGTTCAGTTGGCATGTGAACTTTTTTGCTTAGAAGTTCTGCTGTTCTTGTACCTGAACTTTTGCACTCATACGTCGCTCTGGATAAGAGCATCTGCTAAATGCCTGTAATATAATGTAATGTAATGTAACAATAGTCCTGGACATTATCCCTCCCCCACAGAGAGATATTGATCTTCGGAATCCTATCTTTAACTGATATATTCAGTGGAGATCAAAATTAGAGAACAACCTACAATTTCCTAAATATCAAGGTCACTACGTACTCCTATGTAGAAATGATCCAAACAGGAGTAAAAGAGCAGGATTTTATCCATATATGTCATGAGTTACATAAATTCAGAAGCACAGTATAAGAAACTTAAATGAGAGATTTGAAAAAGAACACTGATCAAAATTAGAGAACAGCAATGACTGGAGCATGAAGAA
>JAQLOM010000023.1:9312837-9328824 GCA_030068315.1 Chrysichthys thysi
AAAAGTTCCCCTTTGCTTGGAATGCAAAGTGCGATTAAAATGCGTAAATTTTTTTTAACGCGTTATTTTTTTCAAATGAATTAATCGTAATTAACGCGTTAAATTCCCACCCATAATATATTATATATATATAAATTTCATTAGGATTCATATAGGAATATGTCTGTATGTATGTCTATGTTTTGCCTGTTTGTGATGTATATTTCATTTCACATGTGGCTTTTTTTCCTCCAGGAGATTTCCAGTTTGCCATATCCTCTGATGATAACTCTGAGCTGTGGCTGAGCTCAGATGAGAATCCACTCAATGCCAAACTCTTGGTGTACGTGGGACAGGTGGGTACTAAATAATTTACAGCTAATGTTTACTGACCTTCCAGCCAGTGGTAATGCTTTCTTTTATAGTCTCTTCAGTTATATACATTAACTGTGTCAGTGTGTGGGATAAACTTCAAAGTACCGGGTAATTAGTTTGTGCAAATTGCAAATAACCAAGACGATTTAGGGAAAGTACAGTTAAGTGCCTTTAACAATACTGTCACAAAGAAATCCAGATGTAGATTGAGATCTTCAGTAAGCAAGCAAGCCAGAGGTAACAGTGGCAAGGAAAGGCTCCCTGAGAAGACATGTAGAAGAAAGATTTAGTGAAACCAGAATTATCCACTCCTTGGTGACACTGCATAGGGAGATTATAAATCATTCTGGTGTTCAGTTGTAAACACGAAGTCAACAGTACTAACTGTGTTGAAAGGATGTTTAGTATGAGCATATTGTGAATGATTGTCCTGATCCTGTTCACAATTACAACAAAACATCATCTTTGGTTAAAGCTAATGCCTAGATCCAGAATCAGGCATTTTAGTGAAATCTAAAACCTCATGAAAACATTCACCAAACCCTTAACAATTAGCTTGATAAGTAGCTAGTACTGAGTATGTACCACATATTTACCTGATTAACCCCAGTACTTGGTTTTGCATCACCATATTTGTTGAGATGAGTTTGATTTTTTATGAATTGCAAAATAAACAAAAGCATTTTATAGTTTCATAACATCATTTCATAATTTCACAATTAGTCCATCGAGCTAGCTGCAGTACAAGTAGTTAAATGGTAGCACTTAGCACTGGAATTGAAACACATTAGTGTCACCAAATGATGACCTGCCAGCTAACAATACACCATTATGCCTAGCTGCCAATTCTACTTACAGTATATTGATTAGAAAATTCAATTTACAGACTTTTATGTGGTGTAACTAAAAAATACACAGTGTCTTGACACTTACTATAACAAACAAACTGACAGTTACGTAGCATGATGTTAACTAGCTAGCTAGTATTCCTTTTGTTTGCTGTTTAAAATCTTTTTTTTTTATGCCAAAGCTAAATGACCTTTAATATTCAGATGAAAAGTTCATCTGTGATATAAAAGTCTGATTATTCACTTTAAAAGTACAGAATCGATGCTTGGGTTTCTCTTTCGGTCTGTTTGCATCCTGAGTTAGATATACTGACTATTTGGTTAGATATACTGAAACTAAGCCATTAAAAATACAAGACGTAGACGAGATGTTAGACACAACAAGATTAATCACTGGGGTGGGTGTCAGCAGTGATCAAGGAGTGTTGTTATTGATATCCCTTCCGTCTGCCATCTATTTTGCATTTTCTTTCTGGAAAAGGAAAAAAGAAACACACACAGAGTGCTTTTTAAAAGAAGATAATTTACCCTTCTATGGTTTTATTCCCGATTATTATGATTCTATGTTTATCTAGTTCATGCATTCCCATCAGTTCAGCTTCTGAATGATAATGAGCTTTCATCTTCACACTTTGCTTTGCCAATAATTGTGAAGAAAATGCCTGTTTCTGTGTATGTCGTGACAGTGGGAGAATTACACCGCCAGAAGCGTATCACTCTGGTGCAAATAATGTGTAACAATTGGCAGTTTCAGCAAGAAGCATGTGACAGAGTGCAATCTTACTTTGCAGCACGGTTCTGAGTGGACAGCTCCAGGTGAATTTAGCAAGTTCAGGTCTCAGAGCTCAAAGTCTGTACAGTAAGTACAATTTTTATTTTCTCATTTTGTATTAAACCTTTATATGGCACTAACTGAAATACTTGGAAATTCAACATTTCAGCTGTAGAGTGTTATTGAAGGATGTTAAAAGACTTTATATTACAACAATTTTTTTTCCTTTTTATGTTGAAAATCAAGGTTAGTAGAGTTACCATATATGACCAGTGTAGCAAGGGCGTAGATTTGGCATGGACGGAGGTGACGTGTCCCCACCAATATCCAGCAATCATTGATTTGTCCCCACCAATAATTTGACACCTTTAAAAAAAAAAAAGAGCGGTGAACCTGCTAAGAAAAAAACGAAATAATGATGAAATTGTTCATACAGTATGCTATCTACAGATAAATTAACATGAAAGGAAAAACTGACGGCTCTGAGGGCTCTCCTGCATTTCTCTACTGTTAGGATTGGTCTATTCCAGTAGGCCCTCACTCCCATCATCACAGGAACAAGGGATCGCTTAATGGTTTGATGACGATGGAAATAAACTCATGTGCTATGGCCTTCACAGTCCCCAGATCTCATCCCAGTTGATCACCTATGAGAGAATTTAACCAAATGTGTTAGACAGCATCATCAAAACACAAGAGTGATCTTTTGAAGGATGGATAAGCAATGGATATCCATTCTGTACAGTTTCAGAAACAATCTGCTTCTGAAGATGTTGCCATTTTATCTTTTATTAAAATGAGTAATAGCTATCAAGGAAAACAACTATATACCACAGATAACGGAAAGAAATTTTGACATTGCATATTCATTTTAAGCTCGATAACCTGCTAGCTTACGTTCATGTATAGTTCAATTTCCTATTTTGTACTATTTAAATTATGTTACCAAGCAATTATCCGGTATTTAAATTTGCCCATATTTCCTGGTAAAGCACACACCTGGAACTACACTGTACGTTCCGAGCAGATAATTAGGCATCAAGGATGATAATATCATCTAATAAATCTGACCTCGGACTGCTAACTGATCGCTGACCTAATATATGTGTAAACATCGTCGATCATTTAGGACTATGTGAAAGTTAATATTCATAAACTCTCACGTCTATCAGTGGTTAATATGCTCTGTGCTAGCCGAGTGATTATTAATTGAATAAGATGCAGTGGAGCTGATTACTACACTGACTAATTTATTTGTCACTGCTCCTACAGTATAGGTGAACTCTTCTTCACTAAGTGCAACACGAGATAGACTGTTGAAGATAGCCATCACTGATCATTTTTAATTTGCATTTCACATTTGAAGACATCACAGCTGTGAAGCCCGCAAAGACACAAACACAAACATGATGAACATAGCCAGTATATGCCGGCACAGTACAAGACAAAGCAACACTCTTTAGCACTCTGTTAATTGAACACGTGTGATGTGTTTTATTTTTCCGCCAGTTTTTACTTCAGTGCCCCAAAGTACAGTCACAGCTCACTCACCCTGTGTGAAACACTTGTCAACTGCACATGTGAAAATAAGCAGGGAGGCAGTTTTCCACGAAATAAATCACAGGAGATGCATTAAAGAGCTATTCGTCAGAGCCGAGTGTCAGTCACTCATTTTAATTGCTTCTGTCGCTCTTTTTTGAGGTGACGCTGATTGCCGTGGAAGTCAAGCATCGCCGTGTGTAGTATAAGCTGCTGAATTATTCATCGGTGGAGTTCGCCTTAGGATGAGTGCATGCACACTCCCAACTAAGTGCCATTAGATGGTAAACATCGCTAATGCCATTCTCTTGGGACGGGAAGACAAAACTACAAACCAGTGTCCACTTGCCCTGCTGGGAATTTGACAGTCTCCTGGGCACAAGATAATAAGACTGTAATAATTGTGTAAGCAGTTGGGGAATTATTTATATGGTCAAAGCATTTAGTAGTAGACTGAGTGCGGCTTACCTTGTAATGTGCTGCTCAAAGTATCAAAAAGTATCAGGATAAAAAATCAGTTGGGAGCGAGAGAGAAAGTAAGAACTTAGTCTTTATCTTTGGCATCAAAAAAAGTACTTGGGTGAGTATCTTTATTAATTATGCCTGAGAAATAGTGACTTTAAGACTAGATGGGAGGCCTGTCTTCCATAAACATTTCATATTATTTCTATTCTTTCTGAATTATTCATAAGTCTAGGTGTAATTCGGTATTTTATCGAATCAGATCTCACAAAGTATCTCACTGGAATATCGCTTTCTCTTTATTCATAAAACTCAAACTGTTTTCTTGTGCACAATGCAGCTTTTGGGAAAATACAGAGCTAAGAGACACCCACTGAAGCCTGTGCATCAATTCATGTCTGTTAGGTGTTTGTGTACTCGCTGTTTTAGCGGGAAGAAAGATTAACTCTCATTGGACAGCAGGCTTTTAAAGTGTATGCTGAGGTGCATTTTGGAAAGGAAGCAAAAACATTTTGATATTTACGGGACAATTTATGGATATTTATGGCTCTTTTATGGGGATTTTTATGGCTCTTCTTTTGTCCCGGGAATCCTCAAATGGACAGAACTTTGTAACCAATTGTCAGTCAGTAAGTCATATGACTGGCGTCTCTATCTTAAACATATCAGATCTGGCACTAGTCGGAATTACTTGGCGGCTACAGTGTTGGTTTGTAAATGTTGCAAATAAATTGTAAGTATAAAGTTCTGTTTGATTATTTACATTCATTTCTGAAAGTTGTTGTTTATGAGTCTAACCAGTTAGCTTTCACTTCCCTCTTTAGCTAGGAGCTTAGCAGCTTTTAGGCACAAAATGGCACACACTGCTAACCTTGATCTAATTAAAAAAAAAAAGGCTTTTGATGCTCATACTTATGCGGGAAGAAAAAAAATAAACACGAGGGCATTATCCTGGTCAGGGCAACAGATATAGCTCCTTAGGATGAATATTGTAGGAGATAATTTTGACTGTATCACCCAAAAACAGCATTTCCCCAAGACACCTATCTCCCTCTCTCTGTCATCCCCCCTCCCCCCACCTTCTTTCTCTCTCTGAATCTCTGAATCAATGCGTGGTTTGTTACTCTTCTCCATCAGGGCTTGTTAGTTTGATGCCAGAAAGAAGACAGAGCCTTGTGTGTTTTATAGCCTAATGGGTCGGTTCTTACAGAAAAAGAAGACGGCCCATATGACAGGCAGAATTTTCCTGGTTGCTGGGCAAAGATGTGCTAATGAAGCTGAATGGAAAGTTTCTCGAAAAACTTGCATGCTGAAAAGAAACCTATCTGTCCGAGGCCGAGAAAGCAGACAGTATGAAGAGCTTTGTAATAAGAGAAAGGTTATGTGGAACAGAAATATCATAGCTGAGAGGTGAATCTGTTTAGGAAATGTGGAAATGTCAGATGTGCGGGAGATGAAATGTCACTTTCCGTCTCACTACAAATGAAAGTAAATTTTGATAGTAGTATGTGCGATCCTCATGGTGTAATAACCAGAATATTTCAATTTAGTGTTCACCTTTACCAGGCTTTCTTTATTATATAGGGCTTATATTCTCCAAAACTAAGACCTCAAGAGTTTATGTAGAGTGTAGATTAATAAATAGATTATTATTGTAGTAATACTTTTAAAAGACAGTAAATGTTTGCATCTGTAAAACATCTTCATATTCAGTTATCATAGTACATCTGCAAGCTTCCATATGGTACATGCTCTTGGATTTAATTTGCTTCAGTTAGTAACTTATTTTGTACTTGACTCTGGCATACAGAAGATCTGAAGTACTAAATAATTAAAGCACTGCAATATGCAAAGTGCAAACACACAAAATGAACTCAGAGGAAGTACTGCTGCTGCTGCTGAAGATCAATTTATTCCTTCGTACCCTCTCAGCTACAGACGAGTGAGAAAAATCTATCCTACTCTTAAATGTGGCACCTGGCATTTATGGGATCCTGGCAGGTCTCTGGGGTCGGACCAAGTTAACCCTCCCAGGACATTTCTCCGAATATCTACAGAGCGTGTGTTGGGTTATGCGGGGATTAGTAATCGACAAGATCTGTATTATGCTCTGGTTTGCTTCCAGTTAAATCAGGAAAGTGATTTGAAATCACTTTTTAGGCCGTTCTACACCGACTGACCACTTTATTAGGAACATCTGTACACCTATACGTTCATGTGGTCTTCCAATCAGCCAATCAAGTAGCAGCAGAGCAGTGCACTAAAAAATGCAGGCACAGGTCAAGAGCTTCAGATAATGGCTAGGCTTGAAACAGAAGTTTGCTGCCATGATAAACAAGTGCCTCCTAAGGCATGACTTCCGACTGGAGGCATCTTTGAAGAACGTTTGTTTTGAATGAGCTTTTAGGATAGTATTTATGGTAATGTGTCCCGTCAGGACACCTTGTACCTACATCAAAACGTTAGCTAGTTGGCTAACAGATCAAATTACATCATATCAAACAAATTGATTTGGTTACAGTCACAGGGTTTTAAATGAGCCCAATGGTTATTTCCCTGTACCTTTTCAAAAATCATAAAATAAAACTTACATTTATATACAAATTAATTTTCCTGAGAAGGTTGTCCTACATCTTTTTTTTTTTTGTGGTTTGATGGTGCTACCGCACAGATTAATGGGTAATAAGCAGCATCAAGGATACATGATGCTTCGTTATCTTGTTAGAGTCCTACCCAAGACAGCATTTTCACTGTTTCATGCACATCAAATATCACATCAAACTGAAAATGGAAAACAAGTGATCTTTGACTATAGCATGCTTGTTGGTATTTCACTGGCTGGTTTGTGTATTTCAGAAACTGATGATCTGTGATTTTCGTGTACAGAAGTCTTTATAGTTTACACGGAATGGTGTGAAAAACAAACAAAAAAAACCATTCAGTGAATGCTCTGAAATGTTCAGAAATGCTGTGTTTAAGACAGGAAGGCGACAGTCACTCAAACAACCACTCATTATAAACGCGGTAAGAAGAAAAGCCCGACCGAATGCTGTTGAGGCAAATTGGGTACAACGGCAGAGGACCACCTCCAGTTTCTCTCTTTTATACAGCAACTTGATAAGAGAAAGAAATGAACTGTATAGCAAATGGAGATGTCCTGGTTAGGCTGATATCTTGGGGTTTTACCAGAAGAAGCTCCAACACAGCTGTTCTTCAATTTCTGTAGATAAGTCTTCATATTGTTAAAGTTCAGGAATGAATTAAACACCCTCTGCAATGACAGACAATTGTAACAGCCCTGTTGCATTATTAGGGACCTTTTGTCAATTGGCAATTCATTAATTTGTGCAAAGTGACAATAACAAAACGAACAATTCGGGGAAAAAAATCCAATTAAAAAAAATCGAAAACTATTATAACGTTTGCTACAGGGTAAGTTGATTACACTTAGTCTTTTTCTTTGCTTTTTATTGCGGGCTTATTAGCAATCATGGGAAGTCACTTTATTTGCAGATTCTCTGAAAAAAAAAAGTTTTCAAACGAGCAGCATGGAGAAACATCACAAAAGATTCAAAAGGTGGATGAATGGAGAGAGTTGGATTTGACCAGACCATGCTTATCATTCCTGTTCACAACAAGGGTAAATTCAAGGTTGATAATTAGCCCTTGGCCGCAGCATCAGACTTTATTGAGTGTGGAGGTTTAATTACTATGAATGGTGTACTTGCTAAGAAGGCAGAAACACCTTTCTGAAGAATAGCTCATTAAACAGCCGTGTGCAGCCGGTTCAGGGTTTTCAGCCTTGCTCCCATTTTCTCAGGAGGGCACTCAAGTATGACTGAATTTACACAAGACTATCCAACCTACTCAGTGTTTCTTCCTGCTTTATCGCTCGGCTTTCATCACTCAGTCCGCCTCGGTTATCGAGAAGAATGCTTGCCAGGCAATTAGTCAACCAATTAAAAGCCCATTGTACCCTTCCCTCTCATCTTCACTCTTTCTATCTCCCATTCTGTTTGGACATTTTGCTATCATCTCCCTGTATGTGCTCCCCGACTCGGTTTGTATAATCTGGGCCTGATCAGCCACGCATTCTTCTTCTCCCATAATTTCTTATGGTTACTCTTTTGTTCTGGCTCTACGACCAGCCTCCAGGCAGAAAAGAGAGACATGTAGCACTATCACGTACAGCGTTTATCAGATGAAAAGCACGCACACTGTCTGATTTCTATGATGATGTCAGTAGTATGTCCCCAGGTGTTAACCACAAATTGTAAACAGGATATTTTTTGGCATGTACGTGCCTGTATGTGTGAGTCCAGAGTATGCCTGCTCTTTCCTTATCTTCGTTTATGCTTCTCAGAGTTATCTTTTCATATGCCATTCTTTCTGTTTGCCTCCATTCCTCATTTTCTGATTTTAACCTTTATTGTAATGTAGCTGCATTCACCAAAAGATCTGCATCAGCAAATGTCAAGCTATGTTCAAAAGTAGAGGAGGAGGCTTTTGGGGGCTTGCGCAAGCCCAGGAAGTGATTAATTCCTAATTACAGTATAATGCAAAATGGTAATGCACATAACATTTAATATAGTTAAGACATTTTTGAATGAGTGCATGAATGAATTGCTTTATTAAGTCCATAGATTACATATTAATTTGTAATTTGTAATTTGTTGCTTTCTTAATGCTGCAAGCCCCCATTTTTAGAAAACAGTAAATCACATGTTTTTGTAAGAACTCTTATAATATACGGGCTCCACAAAGAATATGTTCCATTTTGTGTGTCAGAGTTAAAGAGCCGTTCACACCAACATCAATCCCAGCCATCTGTCATGCGTAACTCTCACTTCCTGTCTCTTTATTCCACATTCTGTCTTTGTACTGCTCTAACTTCATCTTGTTTCCACTTTATTCTGGCTGGTTGTTTAGCTTCTATCCCAGTTTCTTCTACATATAGACTAAAAACAGGCACAGGAAGCCAAAAAAGGAAAGAGCTGTTTCAAAAAGCTCTCCTTCATCTTATATTTACAATTCAGATAATACACAGTAGAACTGGAAAGCCAAGTATGCATTAGTGAGCTGAATAGAATGGGAGCAGAGAGTTATGTGAATTATGAATCTCATTTGTTGGGGAGGTTTATTACTTTTTGTTTCACTAACACTGCATGGTGACGTGGTAGCCAAGCGGTTCCAAGAAATCTTTTGAGTTGTCCCTTTGGGGGGGAACTTTTAAAGGTTTTTATATAGAAACCAACAAAAGAGGGCTTTTAGGTTCAGACATGATTTCAAGTCGAGTTTCTTTAGAAAGCTAAGAACTATGAGAGAGGCAAGAACTATTACCAAAATACCACTGGGAAACTAATGCTCCTAACATTACACTGGGAAACTTTACTCCTATAATTTACTCCTCAACTATTTCTTTGCACTACCTAAAATTCAGAAGGAATATAAGGTTTAATATAGACATGCACATTCTATGCAGTAATGTCAAACAGTTAGCTGTTACATACCCATTCCATAGTAGGACTAAAAACATTCAAAGGACAGAAGAGCCTTAGCTTTGTGGGTGGTGACAGTGTTGGGGCATTTGTGAAAGGGGTAAAAAATGCTGCTGGAGCATGCAGGAATAAGCGGGGAATGATACATACATGAATGGGTGTCATGTAGATGGTGCAGGTATGAGCCGAAATTGGGTTGGGGCATGTGGGGATAGGTGACGACTGTATTCAGGCACGTGGGAATGTTGCAGGGGTATGCAGGGCTGGTGCATAGATGTGATAAAGACAGTGTTGGAACGTGTGGGAATTTTGTGGGAAAATAGGCAGAAGGGGTGCAAATGGAGTTGGAGCGTTTCGGAATTGGTACAGATAACAGTGATGGGGTGGGAATTATGTTGGGGTACTGGGGGATGTTGTGAAATCAATGTTGAAGGCACCTGGGGGTGAGGTTGGGAACAAAATTAGCCTGCAGTGTTCTGCATGGGGAGGATTCAGATGGTGCAGGGGTGGGGGGTTAGAAGTGGCACCTGTGGATGGGGCGAGGGTTTGATAAGGTAATGCAGGTTGGGTGGGGGGATTGAGCTAGGAGTATGACATGTTCACAGATAGGGAACTGGAGGATGTTTTTGGGTCCTGGAGGAAGGGCTTGGGATGGAAGGGGTTGGAATCTTTGCAGGGATGGATTCGGATGCTGTTGGAATGGGGATGGAATTGGGTTCTGATGCAGCTTTCTAGTCTGCACTATTCTTTTTCAGATCAGTGCATGGCTCTTCTGTTGCATTTTGTTCAATTAATTACTATTGCTATGAAAAAGCTGTAAAAAGGATATTTTAAAAAAATGAATTCCAGCACTACCCCAGATCTTCAGCCCAGTGAGGAAACGGGGCAGCGAGCAGATGGTTGTGCCACTGTATTTTATGTCATGGCTCCCTGGAGACACTGTACCTGACAGAGTACTTAACCCAGCATGTGTTCTCATACGGAGCTAGAGCCGCACTGTCCTCTTTCTCCTTACCTATCTGACTCGCCCCTTCCACTTCTCTTCTGTACTGATGGTGTGATTTCTGTGTCCTCTCTTTCTCTTCTTCCTTTCACAGCTTGATGGCCTCTAGGCGGTACTACTTTGAGATTTTACACAAGCAGGATGACAAGGGCTCAGACCATGTGGAGGTCGGGGTAAGTTTAGCAGTGCAAGATTGCCATAAGTCTGATTTGGCTCTAAAAATGGCTAACCCAGGCTTAGATTAATAATGTCTCCAGGGCTAATCCAGCTGTAGGCACAGGGGTTGATGAATCACTAGCCTCGGCTCTAGGGAGAGGTAGATTTCATGTCCAGGGGATTAGTTTTTAATTTGTAGGTTCAGCAATCAGAAAAAAACCCCTCCCCCTTATTGACTTTCATTTGGTATGGAGGCTGTGTTTAAACTTAACATGCTTCATGGTGGTGTGACTCACCTTGCTGCTGTATCTTTAGTGCAAGGTACTCGTTGTGAATCCTACCTCCTGCTGCCCAACTGATATCAGCCAAAACACCGTCTGCTGTTGTAGAAGAACTATTATACGCCATATTAAGTTTATCCAGAGTGCAAAATAGGGTCATTTACTTTTTTATATTGAAGTCTTACTGTCCCAAAAGTTAAGCACTTTTTCCATCAGAGACCCACTTATAAGAACGTACCCAAATAACTCCTGGTGTAAAAATTTGACTAAATTACTACATAAACTAAAAACGTATCAATGTATCCAATAGCTCTATTTTATTTATTTATTCGTTTGTTTGTACACCCTGTACACCCTGATGTGTACACGTCTATGGACCTAAACCAACAGGTGAACGTGAATCCTTTAAAGCATGCAGGTACACGGACAACCGAGCAAAGCATTCATATACTGTACAGCCGCTCTGCCTCTTGCACAACATGCGGTTTCCTCACGATTAAACATATGAAGATAAAATAAGGAAGATAGACAAACTTGAATAATATATTTTTTTTATGAACAACATGAGGACAGAACACATCTCACCGTAGCATTTTCACAAATATGATGTGGTACGTGATTACATGATCATGTCATTTTTTTTGGTTTGTTTCTCTTTATATTGATGCGCTTGACTAGCTAGCTGGCTCCCTGGATGTTACTATGTATTGTTAGCTACCTCTCTTTAACTTAGTTATGTATGTAGAGCTTCATTCAATTTGCCTTGGAAATCAGATTTCGGACCTGGGCATGACATCAAGCCTGACTGAACCATGTTCGATTTGTATAAGTTGAAAAACCAACATTGATGCCTCCAGAAAAACCGCTATTTTTAAACTGGAATTTTAGTTTAAAACTTCCTTTTATTACATTTCCTTTTTTCCTTTAACTTTCACAGGATGGGAGAGGCCAAGTTTGCTCACTCCCAGGTAGCCACTGGTCATTAATTAGCAATGCCACCTGAAAACAACACAGCACATCAGAACACCATATCAGTACGACCACTGATAAAATTTAGATAGTGCTGTGTGTACAAGTGAGTGAATACAGACAAAAATAGACAAAAGTGTAATAAACAGCATAAAACTATGGCTTTTACTTACTGTTCAGGCAAGGTGCTGCCATTTTGGATTTTTTAACTCAGGGCTGGCGAGGATTTCCTAGATTTCTGAGTCGTAAATCTGACTTCAGGGGGCGTTCCAGTTAGCATTTCTGACTTGAAACACGGATGTCCCGACTTCCTAGTATAAATGGAATGCCGTGATATAAACATGGCAAGCACGGGAAGCACAATTGAGCTTTTCCTTGGAGTGTGGACTAGGTAATGAATTCATTATTTATCCCCAGAACACCATGCTAGATCACTTAAATACTCATGTGAGACTTCTGCATCTTAATATATTATTTTTCATCACAAATAGTGAAATATCCAGGCTGAATTGTTTATAAACCACTCATCTTCTTCTGTCTTTATCCTATAATAGCACCATTTTCTTGTCTCCTTCTCCCTCTCTGTTGCGCTTTCTTTGTGTACCTCTGTCCTTGTTTTTTTTCTTTTTTTTCCCTTTTCTGTCACTTTGGAACCGCATTATGTAAAACAGAGCTGAAATCAGTGACAAGTTGCAGAATGGAGGCAATTTAAATCCAGCAAAATAAAAAAAAAAATATTAAAAAAAAAAAAAAAAAATACCACCACCCTAAATTACCAGCAGGATTTTGATGTAAGTCTACAAATGCTAAGGTAATGAGCTGAGTTGTTGCTCCTTGACAGTACCATCTGTGAATACACATTTACAGTGGACAGATTCATAGAAATAAGGCTTTATGAATCTGCCATGCATGCTATGTAATAAATTTTGGTCCATAAAAATGTTTATTGATACCAACGCTCGAGGCAGTACTGCATATTTGATTTTAAATAGCATGATTATGATGAGCATAAAAGCATACCTATGTGCTTTTATGAGTGAGTTTGACTGGGAGGGAGCGCTGGAATGGAATGAAAACTGGAATGAAATCAACATCGCAAAAGAGAGAAGAGGAGAAGCAATGATACTCATAATGCACAAATAAGAGGTGACACTTTATATGAATGATGCCTAAATAATATATTCATGCCATCCAAAATAAACACCTCATAACATATTCATGAACGTTCACTATCTGCACAGAATGGGAGCATAACATAGAACAGTGAAATGTTTTTAAGACACAATGAGTCCCATCATCATACATGCATGCATGTCTGTGTTCGTTACGACCAATGAAACAATGAAAGTAATTGCTCATATGTAGAAAATCACGGCTTTTCGATATTGAACACTGTGTGAACCATGCATGAATGATGTTTTGCAGATCACAGTAAAAGTGCTATGCATAATCAAATACAACCTTGCTTAAGTCACGTAACAGGATTTCCTGCCTGTAGAAGGGTTTCCATTAAAATTTCTCCAAGTAATGTGACATCAAATTCCATATTAATGCCGTGTTTATTTCTGAACCTCTGGGAGATTGGTAAAATATATTATGACATTGTAACCTAGAAGCTTTCCCTCCAAACAGCAGTTTAGTGACTAATGCTAGAGAAAAAAAATGATATAGGATATAGATTGAAAGGACATGAGGCTGGGTAATGGGTGAAAAAAAAGTGATCAGCCTTCCTCCTGCTGTTCATGTTTCCCCAGGTACCCATCAAGCAGAAAAGAGCTCATGTGTATACACACGGATCACTTATGCACTCTGCAAAAGTCTTTCTTTGATGAATTATTAATCACAAAGTAAAACACCACATGTGTTCGTGTTCTCTCTCTCTCTCTCTCTCTCTCTCTCTCTCTCTCTCTCTCTCTCTCTCTCTGAGTGTATCTCAAACACAGGTACAAGTGTGATAGCATTAAGTCAAGAAGACTGTAGTGAATTAGTTACAGTCAGTGACCTCAGACTTCAATTTCAAAGGCTTTGTAACTACAGGAGTGACTACCTTTTTTTTTTTTTTTTTTTAAATAATATAACTCATTTTTACTGTATGACTTTTTTTAATACCTCCATTGAGACTGTGTCACTTAAACTGAGCAACTGCTGATAGCCTTCTCAGCAGCTCAGAGAAACTCAGCTTATTTGCTTCCCACAGAGAATAAACACAACTGCGAATGATCCTCACACCATGCCTTTAGGACCTGGGCTCTCAGAACGAATTTATTCACCGTCAGTGGTAAGGAAGTGGAAGGCTAAACGCTGTGGCACCCACACCTCAGAGTTCAGAGCAAAAGAAGATGAAGTGTTTCTGCCTTTCTGTTTTGTCTCTATTAAAAATTATCCATGGCGTGTAGGAGTAGGTTCAAAGACAGGAGACGTGTGGCATGAATAAATTCATGTCGTTTCACAGTCAAAGAAGAATTTTGAGCCTTCCTTCACAAGTAAGGTACTCATCAGGGGCTTTACTCGCACTCTCTATCTCTTGCTAAAAAAAAAATAATAAAAAAATACGTACGAGTAAAAAGAAATTTTTAAAAAGAGAGAGCCCTTAATTAGGCATGGCGAACAAGGGAAATCATTTATTCATCAAAGTCGTGAATTAGTAGTGCAGCATATGAATGTATCTTACATTTTTTCCCCCTGTGCCATCTCTTAATAGGAGCTACTGAATTCTTAGTGAAAATGTTTCTGTTTCTTCTGCCATGTAGGTTTATGTTCTGTACACTTGATATTTGTGTCAGACATCCTGGAGTTCTTATAGTAAAGGATTATGATTTCTTGTTGGTCCGTATGGGGACAATTTAATAATTCATGTGTAAATTAATGTCACCAGAATATGTTTGGTTTGACCTATCTAGTTGGCTCCATTATGCCAATTGTAGGTGTTGAACATATTAGTCGGAATTGATATGAAGCAACTTTGATTATTTTATTTATTTTCTTTTTGAGAGAGAGAGAGAGAGAGAGAGAGAGAGAGAGAGAGTGAGAGAGACAGACAGACAGAGGGAGACCAGAGAAAGCGGAGAATGATGAAATGAGACTGTTGCCGATGCAATACGTGCAGAGAGAAGAAAGCACCCATGCTGTGCAGTCAAGGGATTGGCATATT
The DNA here is from genome assembly GCA_030068315.1 of Chrysichthys thysi. NCBI lineage: Eukaryota > Metazoa > Chordata > Actinopteri > Siluriformes > Claroteidae > Chrysichthys > Chrysichthys thysi. The sequence goes on from JAQLOM010000023.1 coordinate 9,327,871, forward strand.
TGTAGGCTTGACGAGACCAGCGGTCCTATTTGTCTGATTTTATTTGAAACAGTCAAGATTAATATAAGTAATCCTAAAGCTCCTCTTGTTTTTTCCCCCCATTAGACATTACCTTGATCTATTCTTGAGTCTCTACAGTATTATTTATGACACCATTATGATCAAGTTTATGATAATGGCTAATGTAGGGTAAAATTTTTCCAAAAAGTGTATGTACAAGAGAGAATTAGAAAATAAAGGCAAAATGCATTTAATGGCTTGAATAGAAGTAACTGTGAAAAACAGAGACTACTGAGAGAACATATCACTTTTCTGCATAGTTGCAAGACAACACATTTGTTGCATCGTTCAACTACTTTGTGTTCATGTAGAGAAGAAGTAAGCCAGGTGAGCATCGCTTCATCAGCAGAGGTGAATCTGTGACCTCCTTCAGTGGCCCGAAGATGTGATAATTGCTTGGCACCAGATCTGGGCTGTAAGGAGGATGTGGAAGATGTTCGAAACCAGGCTGTTGCATTGTCTCTCCTGTCGCTGCTGCTGTATGAGGACGTGTATTGTCATGGTGCAGCGGGACTGTTTTGGACAGCATTCCTCTGCTTTTGCTGCGAATTGCATGTTTAAATTCATTTCCCAGCAATGCACAGTACTTTGCACTGTTCGCTGTTTGCCCATGTGCTTGGAAATGCACCAGAATAGACTCTTTATGTCTCAAAAGAACGTTAACATGATTTTCTTCTTGAATTTCTTCAGGAGAAGATCTGTCTCTACTCCATGCTTTGTCTTTTGCACTCCTGGTTAACCTGTAGTTTAACATTGCCTTTAGTTTTTGATTCCCCCATACAACCCAAATTCCAGAAAAGCTGGGACGTTCTTTAAAGAAAACTAAAAGACTTTCAAATCACATGAGCCAATATTTTATTCACAACAGAATATAGATAACATAACAAATGTTCA
>JAQLOM010000023.1:9354648-9365440 GCA_030068315.1 Chrysichthys thysi
TATATATATATATATATATAATAAAATCAGGTGGACCAGTCAGGTGATTGCGAGGGAGCGTTAGGATTGGTTACGGCAGCTGTAAACAAGAAGTGAGCTCATCGGCGCTTTTGCTTCATGTTCATGAGCTCTTATAGCTCCAGTCCAGTAGCTTCGTCTCCTGTGAGTCTATCTCCTCAGCACTCAGCTCCTCCGGTACTGTGAGTTTTGCGCCTCTTTCCTGTATGCTTTCCCCGTCGCCATTTCTGCCGGTTAAACCCACCGTCTCCTGGTTGTTTTCCACTTTGTATTGACAACGTGTGAGCTAGTTTCCCCTCGTGAGATTGTACACGACACACTATTGGATGGGAGACGACCAACCAGAGAGTGCTGTGTTGTGTATCCTGGGCGCTGATTGGCTCAGTGACCGTTCATCTCATCTGGTCAGTCCCCGATATAGAATTTTATATGTTGTTAAAATGACGTAGGTTTAAGAGTGTACAAAGTGTTTAAGAGCATAGGAAGTGTTTATAAGAGTGTGGAAAAGGTTAACAAGAGAGTGGGAAGGGTTTGTAAAGCCCTAAAATATATATAAATAATAAAATTAATGTAACATCGCAACTTCGCAGGTTTCACCTTTTGCAGAGGGGCACCGGAACGTAACGTAAGTGGGGGTTCACTGTATTTGTTCAAATATGAAGATTCAATGTACTCCTGCATTTCCATCCTTTATCAGAAGTTAGCAAAAATGGTCTACATTCAGATTAAAAGATATAAAATTTAATTCCCTGAAATTGCTATGAAATTGCTGTGAGATCAGCTAGACCAAAGATTTTAACTCAGATTCCCCAGCCACATGACCTATAAATTCTTCCTTGAACAAGAGGCATTTCTTAATGATATAAAATTGCACAAGTACATTTTTATGCACCAGATTAAAATGAGACAAGAGACCAATTAAAACCAGCTAGCAAAATATAGAGCATACTGAAAACTATGCTAATAACTTTGAAAAGAAGACACACTTTATTTCTTTGCTCATAAGATTACCAAAGCAGGAAAATAATGGAGCTACTGAAGTGCAAGAGTCTTTTGAGGAAATTAGCATTGAAAAGAGCACAACACTTTCTTTGAACAAATACAGAAATTTAGGTATAACATAACAAAGGTATAGCATGTTTACATGCAGTAAACCTTAAATCAAGGATATCCTTGGAGATATATATATATATATACACACACACACGTACACAGTAAACCCCCGCAATATCATGGTTCACCTATCGCGGGTTCAGTGCATCGCGGATTTTCAAATTTTGATTCGCGGAATTTTTGGGCTTTCGCGGTACCCTGGAATACAAATTATAAAATATAATTTAAAAAAAAAATGTTAATTCAAACATTAAAAGAACATTTAAATCAAAATAAAACAGTATGCACTGTATTTCATCAGTGGATGAATACACAGTGGGGGTGTATGCCACTTCCGCTTCAGCTAGTAAACAGAAAGTGACCTCACCGGCAGTAGGTACGCATGTAGGATTTTATATGTTGTTAAAATTACGTATGTTTAAGAGTATAGAAAGTGTTTAAGAGCATTGGACGTGTTTCTAAGAGAGTGGAAATGGTTAATAAAGCCTTTTATATATATATATATATATATATATATATACATATATATATATACATATATACATATATAAAATTTTCAAAATGGCGATGATCTAAAGAAATAGTTGTTTGTACTGTTTTCATCTTTATTGTGAAAACTATGCCTCTTAATTCTTTGTCGGTTTTCCCCCATGGTGTCGTATCGAGTATTTTTCCTTGGTATCAGTATCGAAATTTGAAATTTTAGTATTTTGACAACCCTACTCCATAAAAGAACAAAAATGTAAATGGAATCTGTGCAGTGTGACAGCAGAAAGACATGTATTATATAGAATGTGAGTATTATATTGAGGTAAAAACATATTCATATAATACAACCATTTACTGCTTAAAGAGAACATTATAACAGTTTAATATAAAGATTCTCCACAAGGTGTTGCTGTGTAGCACAACTTCAATCAAACTGTGTCCTGTATTTACCCTGTGGCACCCCTGGGGTCATATTTGACCCTAAAATGCTGACATCAAATACATGTCAAAACACAGTGAGACAGTGCTGGGGATAAACAACAGCAATAATAACAACAACAACAACAAAAATCATGAATAACATATAAGTAAAAGGAGTGATGGTCACTGTGCTGAATTATCTGATCATAGTGACATTCAGGGTAGTGTCTTTATCTGTCTTTTGTTGTTTGTTTTTTGCCTATATGTATTGTTCAACTGGAAATGTAGACGCAGTGCATCCTTAAGAAGTTCTTCCTTCTGCTATTTGTCCATCCACCCATTATCTATAGCACCTACTCGTCAGGGTCATGGGTGAAGCTGGAGCCAATCCCAGCTGACTTTGGGCGAGAGAGGCATTTCACTAATCTATTGCTGGGCTAACATCAAGACGACCAACCATTCACACTCACATTCACACTGATGGGCAATTTAGAGAAGCCAGTTGACCTAATGTGTATGTCTTTGGGCTGTGGGTGGAAAACAGAGCACCTGGAGAAAACCTACACAGACACAGTGAGAACATGCAACATGCAAACTCTGCACAGAAAGGCCCCAGTCGGCCAACAGTTCGAATCCAGAACCTTCTTGCTGTGAGGCGAGCATGCTAACAACTACATCACTGTGCCGCCCTCTGGGACTTGTACATAACAATATTTTCCTGATAAAGAAGAACTGCTTGAAATGTCTAAATTGGTAGAATTGGTAATTTATAACAAAAGATGTATAGCCTTTTTTCCTCTCTGTGTCTGCTGTTTGCTTTTAGGGTTCTGCAGAACGGTTTAGAAGTTGAGAGACTGAGACTTCGGAACTTTTACCACTACTACCACTCCAAACGGGGCATGTGGAATACTCCTATAAAGAAACCGAGTCAAGGCTAGCCAGCTGGGATGCTGTGGTTGCCTGAGTTAAATCAGATGGAGCAGGTTTGAGCCCTTCGAGCTTTCCAGAAGCTGCGTGAAGCGTTCCAAAGCAGAGCCTGCCAGCCTTAAACACACTGGGTCAGTTAACACACATGGTGGAACTGAGACTGTCTTGGCATGGATGAATTTACAGCAGTTAAATATCATGCACTTTTATAGTTCCAGAGAATAACTATAATAAGTGCCAAACATACAGTAAAAGCACATAGCAGGACGTTCTCAAGTTCTGGACATGATGAACATCATTTGTTGTTTGGAGAAGTGAGAGCGCTCAGGTAATACAGTATGATGTGAATATGATGTTCCCATTAATGAGTTGGTGTAAAAAAAAATGGTGCTTACAAACAGAGACTGTATCTTCAGAAATGGTGTCAACAAAAATGGTGTCCAGTTTACTATACTAGATCTTTGCATTCTTTCTTTCTTCCCATATCTCTCTCTTTCTCTTTCGATCTCTCATACACCTCAAAATTAGTGACTGAGTTCCCATTGCACACAGATGATGTTTGTACTAAAGAATGGTGCCAAAATGCTGAGCTGCTGCCCTTAATTACTATGAAATGTGTTATTAGTTTAAATTTCAACACAAGGAGGATGTATGGAAAGAAAACCCAAACACAGTGGTCACTGATGCCATGTTTAAAGGATAATTTCTGTGAAATTGTATGTAGAGTATGTAAAGGATGTACATTAATTTCCTATTCTTTTATTTTCTTATTTTGAAGAATAAATGAAGGAGTAACTGGAATTTTTTTTGTAGTGAAATCACATCACTCCACAATAGAACATCCTTAAATGTGCAAACCTTATGATTTTAGTCATCATTTAAAAAAAAAATGTTTGTGTATTTATTTATTTAAAAACAAGTCATGTTAAATCAAAGCATAATCTTGAAGGGACAAGATATGAAAAAATGTGGAAAATAAATCATTTGAAACAATGGTTTTGTACAGCTGTATTTTTAGGGTACATTCATGATCCGCAGTGTAAACCTACAGCTCATGTTTAGCGCAGTTTAATTCTTCACATATTAAACTGCAATAGTTTCGTTGAAGTCCAACGAATTGTCCGAAAATATAACATCTCCTGTAAATACCTTGCAAACGTAATACTCCAGAAAGAGTAATACAGGTTTACAGAAAATAAACACGTATGATATTTTGTATTGCCCAAAATGTATCGGAACATTTTGACAGTGGCATCAGATACAGTGAGCAATGTTCAGTTTAAAATTAAAGCTGGGATTTTTCAGGCTGTCCAAAATCACTCTATATATGATGACCATGTACAGTATTTTCATTGACCTGTATGAATGCAGAGACATCATAGGAACAGCAGATTGTTCTAAATCTAAACTCCCTCTATGGTCTGTTAATAATCGTTTCTGTGATTTCACCCCACCTTCTGAGTCCTCAGGCTTTGGTGAATATGCAGTTGGAGAACCCGCTTTAACGTAAACTCAAAGGAAATTTGTGCAGAATGGTTTCAGTGTTCAGTGAGTCTCAATGAAAGCCACAGTTTGACCCTTGAACCAGGCCAAACTCTCAATGTATAAGCTTGAATAAAGTAGTTTTGCACACACACACAATTGCTTTGGTTTAATTTGGGATTAATCAATCCTTAAGTGAATAAATGCTGACAGCAAATACTTGTCAAAACACAGTAAGACAGTGCTGGGGATTAAAAAACAAACAAACAAAAAACCAACAATGATTAACATATAACTACAAGGAGTGAAAGTAATACCAAGACGTTGTGCTGAATTATCTGATCATAGTGACATTCAGGTACAGTATAGTCCACACTCTCTTTTGTTGTCACTCAGTTAGTATCTTCATCTCTCTTTTGCTGTTTGTTTGGTTTTTTGCCTGTAATATGTATTATTCAACTGGAAATGTAGACGTAGAGTATCCTTAACCCTGTACCACCCCTGGGGTCATATTTGACCCTAACTTTTATTTCATCCTTATATTCAACCCACTCCTTGGTTGGTGGACATTAGTGGACATCCCAGAAGGTCTCATAAGGACCATTTCATAACAAGTAGGAAAGGGCTAATAAATAAAAGAAAACACACCTGTCTTTGGGTTCACTGAGTCTGTATCATCATTTTAGCCAATGGAGATATTTTCCTATTATGAGAAGGTGGTCTGGATTTTTCCAGAGTTATACAGGTTTAATCTTTTAGTGTTAAACTACATTCAGCTCGCGAGGTAAATCCCACTCCAGCAACAACAAAACTTTAGTACACGCCTTCCCTGGTCGCATCCCTACTCTAAGACTTAAAGTGGTTGTTAATGCAAATACACTTTATACGTTGTCTGACGCAATGATTGGATAGATTCCTTGCTTGTTTGCGTCTGATTGGCTGAGAGTAATGTGCCGCCTGATTGGCTGAGAGCAATGTGCCGCCTGATTGGCTGAGAGCAATGTGCCGCCTGATTGGCTGAGAGCAATGTGCCGCCTGATTGGCTGAGAGCAATGTGCCGCCTGATTGGCTGAGGGAAAGCCTTCAGCTGACTTCCAGGCACCAAACTTTTCAGCTGTTGCTTCAGTTGGACTTTCTCTGTAAACACTACAGCCGGCAGCGCGCGCACAAGCTGTGGCACGGAAAGCAGATGGACCCACGTTAACGCCACCGTTAGTGCACGATTAGTACAGCTGTTTTAGGACTGTAACGGGAACATCTGTCGAGCAGCTGCGCCGGGTATGGCCGCCTTAAGCAGTGTTCACCTGAAGACCCTGGAGGATTTGACGCTGGATTCGGGATACGGCGCGGGAGAGTCGTACCACTCCCTCAGCCTGTCCTCCTCCAGGTCCAACTCTCAGCTCACCTCCGCTGTGTACCGGGCAACCCGGTGCCGCCGCTCCGCCTCCACCAACAGCCGCAACGACAGCTGGGACTCGGTCAACACGGCACCGGAAGACCCGGAGGACATCTTCTCCAGATGCCCGCGGTTGCCGGATCTCGAGGAGTTCCCCTGGACGGACAACGAGTTGGAGTGCGTGCTGCGTAAAGTCTCTGGAGAGCGCGAGCCGTCGCCTTTTACGCGCGACGTCGTGCGCGCGACGTCCAAGCTCCTGCGCCGGCCGCTGTTGCGCGTGGCGCGCGAAGCGCAGAGACTGAGCGTGCTGCGCTGCAGGTGCACGCGCTACGAGGTGCAGAGCGCCGCGCGGCTCGTGCTCAGCTGGCCGCTCGCCGACGCGTGCGTGTCGGCCGCAGCGCGCGCCATGTCCCTGTACAGCATGAGCACAGGAGAGCTGCTGCGCAGGAGCAAGTCGTCCCGCTGCGGTCTCATCCTGTCCGTGGGTCGCTTCTTCCGCTGGATGGTGGACACCCGGGTGTCGGTGCGCGTCCACGAGCACGCGGCTATCTGTCTGGCCTCGTGCATGGAGACTCTCATGGAGGAGGTGGGTGCCAGGGTGCTGACAGCGCGTGACGCGGGGATTGTCGGGTGTCCTGTCCCGGGAGACGCCCTGGAAGCGGCGGTGAACAGCGACCCCGAGCTGTACGGGCTCCTGCAGAGCTATGAGCATCTGATCTGCGGGAAAAACGCCAACGGTGAGGGCAAAAGAGCCTATTGTACAGTTTAACCTTTCAAGGCATGTTTGCATTGAGTGTGAATTTGGTGGGTGTTGCTTTGCACGTGACCTTCATTTGTGGCCGTGCAACAAGCAAATGAAAAACAAAATTCCTTTCATATTTTCCTCAGAAAAGTTTCAGCTTCAGTTCTAAAGTTGGCAAACTGAACAAAAGCTTCATGTGAAGCAGTTGAGGCCTAAATTACTTCATTTCCTTTATGTGCTGTGAAATATTTATATATATATATATATATAATATTACAGTTTATAGATATTAAATATGTAACATTTGACAGGTAAGTTGTGTGACACGGTCAGGACTTCTTTTTCCCCCCCCAGATGATCAAAAAGAGGCACATTTCACAAAATGTCGACTTTATGACTCATGACAAATGTAGCTCAATGTCAGTGCAGTGTAAAAGCAAAATATCAGTTGGGTACTTGATTTTGATTTCTTGAGAATCCATTAAAAAAAAAAAAAAAGACCATGAATCTGTAGATGAGCGAGTGACCGTTACGGCATCAACGAGTCCACGGTCCGCTACATAAAGAAGTTTGAAAAGAAGATAAGGGCTACGGCCGGAGTGTCTTTTAACCAGGGCGTCAAACGAGTCGTAAGTGGGCAGAATAAAGCTGGATTGAGGACTGCCGGAAGAAGAACGTCCCCGTGGACACCCATATAATCCGAGAGAAGCCCAAGCAGCTTCATGAAATGTTTGCGGATGGCGGGGCTGAGCTGGAGGGCGACCCTCAACCTGGAACTTCTGCGAATTCCCACAGCACGAAAAGAGACTTTGCTGCCAGCAAGGGCTGGTTTGAAATTCACTGTTCTTGTCAGCATTTTGAGTTGTAGGTATTTCTAAGTCTTTACAGCAGTCTTATTGGGAGCGCACGATGATACACAGTCGTTTCTGACCATACAGGCTTGATGCTGACCGTATACTTTTGTCTGATGGTCTGTTTTTACTGCTTGACACACTCAAACAGGCGCAGCCCCCAATAGCATAACCAATTGTAACGGTCATTGTCATCACTGTCACTGGTTTCCTGAGAATAGTCCAACAAATAATATCCTGTCAGTGGTGCTCCTGTGGTGGTCTCTGTCCATTGATTGATGGGGAAGAGGTGGCTGACACATTGTGTGTGTAGCAACAGATGGGCTGGAGTCAGTAATCTTACATTTTACATTCAAACACTCACTGAACAGTGAAAGAGGACACAAAAGCCCATTGTTCTGCCCTGTGCTTTCTGTGCCAAGCTGCACACGGATGGCAAAGTAAGCAGAAAGCAGTGAGTGAAAGAGGCCAGAGTGCAGGGAAATGAAAAGCCATCACACTGTTCTCTCGCAGCTCTGGTTTGAATCAGCATTTGGACTGGATCTGTGACAGGCTGGCCCTGTAGAAATGCTCTGCATCGCAGCGCTTTAAAAGAAAACATGATGCAAAGTGGCTCAGGAGAGGGGAATTGGGGAGATGTATGTGTGTATGTGTGTGTGGACGTGTGGCTGGTGTAAAACACAGTGCATGCAGTAGAGTATATTGCTTCTTTCCCCCAAGATATTGCTTTGAAACTGAAAAGCATTAATGAGTGTTTCCAGGTCTGGGTGAATTGGATGTCGTTTTGAACACCCTCCAAGGAGAAATTTTTGCCTAATTGAATTATACACACTTGCTCTCAGTGAGATTGAATATGACAGGTTGGTTGGACAAAAATGTCCCCAGTCGTTCACTTCCTCGTTCATTTTTTCCACAGGTGAAGCTCAATATCAGTGCTGTCTGAAAGCAAAATATCAAGTGGGCACTTGATATTTTGATTTCTTGAGAATCCATTAAAAAAAAGACCACGAGTCTGTAGATGAGCGAGTGCTTAAAAAAATGGGGGTGGTGTCTTCACACCCCTGTTGTGTTTTTTTTTCTTTTACTCATTGTATTGTTTACTGTGCATATGGACAAACGTATCAATTGCTGGCGTATGTTTGTGGTTGTTTAGTGACTGGGAGAGTGGAGCCAAACTACTTATGGAGAACAGATTGAGACATGCAGGCTCACGGTTGGCACACTCACTTCCATACAATAGCAGCTCTCTCATACACTGAGAAGGCCCACATCTGGAAGTCTTTAAGACCCAAGTGACCTCTCCGACTCCTTTAACAGAATGGCCCCATTTTCTACAGTGTTGTTCATTCATTTCTTTTAAGCAGTCGATGTCCATGTGACTTTTTGGCAGCTTGTATACTAAATGAAATAGAGCAGTAAATGTCCATAATAACTAAAGGAAGGTCCTAAAGATTGTCTGCTCAGTTATAGACTTGCAGATCGTACAGATCCTTTTAGTGTCTTTCCATTAATGACTTCCACCCTTTTTTATCTCTAAACCTCGAGCCAATCCTGGCCAGTCTAGGTGCTGTTTCAGCAGTTTCAGTGTGGTGGCTTTGCGCTGTGAATGTTTGAGAACTCGAACTGCTTAGATCTTTTCGTCGCAACTGCATAGATTTACGGTACATGGCTTGGGGAAGTCTGTGAAGTTATGATGGGTCTCAGCTGAGACTGTATGAAACCCACCAAAACCTGGAAACATGTCAAATATGGATATAAAAACAAGGATTTCCCTCAAAATAGGAGGATCAACCAAGGGTGAGGTTTTACTGAGATTTTTCTTAAAAACCACTGAAAGTTAAGAACCATCTGTTTGTCACATTAGTCAGGTTTAATTTCTTCTTTCACTATGTAACCTTTTAGATGTGAATCGGTCGGTTCTGTATGCTACAGAGAAAAGACTGGAAAGTAATTGTGGAGTAAACTGAACAAAGCCAGTGTCTGCACTTTTAATTGTAGGAAGCGTTCATTAACAATCATAACCGTGACGAGACCACACCAGAAACTCTAGAGTGCAGATGATATCAGCAATGTCGAGTGGAAACCCCGACTGAGTAAGCATGTCCTGCGGCTAGGATCGACTGGAGTTGTTTTTGTCTGAACTATGACTAAAAGGAAGTTGTGATCCTCGTGAGTAAACAATGAATTTCTGTGAGCTTGACACTAATGGCGGACCGGATATTTGCGAGAGAGTGGGGAAAATTAGGGGTTACAGGTGATGTGGCCCCACTGGTGGGAACAGTGTTACAGTGGTGGGAACCAGAGTCTAATCAGTGTTAAGCCTTACAATCAGCCCCGCTTAATTACCCTCATCAGGCATTCTGCTGACACAACCCAGTTTCTTTGCGCTTCACTACAAACCAGAGGACTTGGAGCATTACCAAAGCCTGGACACTTGGGGACCAAATGTATACATGTTTTTTTTTTACCTGGGCAGGTTGCTCCAATAAAGCCCAAAATCATGTGTTTGTGAAGCTCCTGTTAGTTGGATTAGTGACCTTTTAGTAGCTATGTAGGCTGGAACATTGTTTTGATCAAATAAGCCATTACTGCCATGATCATTTATGCTCTGACTGTTTTCTAAAGCCACTGTGCAAAGTCTTTATCCAAGGCTTTATTTGTGCCGTGTACCAGCTGACCTAAGCAAATGTTGCAGACTGAGCAGGGTGAGGAAGAGACAGTTCACAGTGACAGCTGGTATTCCTGCCTCTGACCTTCCTCACCTCTCTTATGGCAGCTTGGAAACAAATGCCTCTTCATCCACAGAGGTGTGATGGAGCCTAAATATAGGCTTCGAGTTCATGGAAGTGACACTTTTTGATGTTTTATATATCAACTAACCAGGAATCTGTCAACCTTCCATTGTAAGGTGTACATCTACACATTTATATGGTAACTCAGCTTTTAGTCTCACATCAGGGGTTGTGAAAGTTGCCAGTAAATTTATAAATTGCGATCCCAGCACAGATCTATTCAGTAGTAAAATTTAGTTATTCCAATATTAAGTGAAATAAAGCAAATGTATTGTACTGTGAGTTTTATTTCTGAACTTGTATTCTGAAACTTGAACTAAAGTGTATCAAAAATGTTGATGCGCAAATGTTTTGCATCATGTTTTCATCATTGTTTCTAGTTTTATTAAAATCAACCTGTGGTTTAAACCCATTTAATTCTATCAACTAGCCATATATTTTCTTATACACTACCGTTCAAAAGTTTGGGGTCACCCAGAAAATTTTGTCTTCCATGAACAGTCACACTTTTATTTACCACATGAGTTGGAAAATGAATAGAAAATATAGTAAAGACATTGAC
>JAQLOM010000023.1:9365566-9378680 GCA_030068315.1 Chrysichthys thysi
ATTGAAACAAACTGTGTTTTTCTTTCAAAAATAAGGACATTTCGAAGTGACCCCAAACTTTTGAACGGTAGTATATATATGATGCACAACTCTGATAATAGTTGGTGGTGATTTCCACCACTGTAACGTAAGTCAAGGAAAAAATGAAATGTAATCACAGACCACACTTTTATTACATGGATCTTATAATCCAGACTCTAGACCTGGGAACGTCCTGCCCTGCACAGCTTTTGGTTTTTCTCTACTCCTTTGCATCTGGAATCTGGATAACATGAGCAACAAATTGGCCATGCTATGTATCATAATGAGTTATAGTTTGTATTGGAAGTGCAAAAAAGGCTTTTTTTTTCCTCCCCAAGCCTAGATATCTTTGTGTAAAAAGACTGTGATTCAAACTTCTACAAACAGCACATTAATAAAAAAACAGGGCATTAACAGCTCATTAATTCCATTCCTGACCTCCCAAAAAATAATTCCATACTTTTGTGGTCTTTGGATTTATATACCTCATTACTCATGAGTGCAAAGACCAAACCACAGGTGTGTCATAAACATTGAAAGCCACCAACACCTTAGAACATTTCAGACAAGCAGAGAATCGCGCACACGGCACTCTTGTGGGAATAGCACTTAAGAGACTTCCTGTAGTTCATAACAACTAATAAAAGTTAAACGAGGTGTTAATCCGCCAGTGATGGGAAACGGTACCGCCCAGAGATGTAGCCAGACTTTTTTTTTTTTTTTTTATATCACTGCCTCACTCTTTACAATTAATCATATAGCAGATCCAACTGTTTAGAAGGCAGCAGGTTATTAAAGACCTACAATTAGTCCCTGTATTGCAAAGTGTTTGGGTGTGAACTTTACCCCAAAGGGTGTGAGTTACAACAGGTGTGTCACCAGGGTTGGTCCCTGAGAAAAATGAGTTACTAGCCTTGAACCTCAGGAAAGTGTTTTTTTTCTTTTTTTTTCGGTGTTGTAGTGTAAATATCAGATTTTATGTTTCTTCAACCTATAACATCTTTCCACATCGACGTGTCTTTAATCTGGCACATCATATTTTATACTTGTCATATTATTTATTTAGTAATATTCATTTATGCCTCCGGGTTAACCCTGGAAAACGAATGACCAAATGTCATCTCTCTTTAACACCGTGCTTAACAAGTGCCCAAGCTTTGATTAATGTTTCAAACGGACGCGCTTAATTACGTTGAAGCATCTCTCAGCGACGTCCCTGTTAGCTGGTGAAAGCATGATGGATGGTGTCTGAGAAGTTATATAATCATTACAGAAAAGATTCTGCTCTCTGCTTAACCCCAGCCCAGGAAATTCACTTCTCAAGCATGGCATGTTAGGGAAAATTTCCGATTGGAATTGCGGCACCGTCGGAAAGTGGCTCACGTTTTTAAGACTGAACAGAGGGGACAGATGTTGAATCTCAGGGAGTCATGCTAAGCCATCGCTGGTTTTTCCGTCTCCTCCTCGAGTGGAGTTTAAAGGGAAGGAAGGCTTGGCCATGGTGATAAACACCTCTGCCCAATGGTAGGCTGTGATTTTTGGTCACTCTCTGCTATTTTGTCTTCGGCTGGAGAATGTAGGTGGCATTGAGTTGAAGGGGTTAAAAGGGATTATGTGCACTGTGAGTTCCACATCTGGGTGACATTAACCCATAGTTTGTCCTTTTGTCAAGAGGTTTCAGAGAATTGCAGGATTAAGGATGGCTTTGGCCAGTTGATGCATAACGGGTTGAGAACTGAAATAAGGAATAAAACATGCCGGGGCATGCTGTTCTAGGAAAATCATCCATGACAGGGTGGTGTGATGAGGCCTGATGTGACATGTCTAGTGTTTTTAGTCACAGTAAGTTCTCTAGTGTTACATCCACACTAAGGGAGTCATTTGAACACTCTGCTGGTGGTTGTTTTGTCCCAATCTTTGCAGTGTTAATTTAACTCTTTGTAAAGTGTTAATAATACGACTCAGATGCAGAGTTAATGTAACTCTGCGCGTAGTTAATTATGAACTCTGCTTAACACCAGAGCGTGGGTTCAGTACCACTTTGTAGGAATTGAATCTCCAACACTTTTTCGCAATCGATTCCTTTAGTGTTGCACCATATTTCTACAGCGTCAATTCAACTCTGTATTTAACACTTTTGGTTAACACCTCTTTTTTTTTTCTCTCTTAAACAAACAGACAAACAGAAATATAGCACGTAATGTTATTAAGAAAGCGGGAAGTGCAAAGCATTTTGTCCTGAAGACTTTCCTGTGGGGGGAAAACCTACTAATTGTTATAAAGCACTGAAACTGGAGACTCCTTCCTACCGTAAATGTTAAACCAACATCTACTTAAGATATGTTTTTAAACTACATATCATTTAATCTTCGATTATGGGGCATGTCCGACGTACAAGAGTCTGTGTCTAAGCATATAAAATATTAGAAAAAGCCCCTAAATATAAACCTGTTGTTTGAGTTACAGATGGTTCTGTTGTCTAAGCTGCTGTTATTGGAAATTAACTGAATGCGGGGAAAAAAATCTCAAGGTTTATGAAAGACTGGAGCCTTTGTTCGTGTTGGATAAATTTGTAAGCTTTTCCACAGCAACTCAAGGAAAAAAATGGATCAGTGAATTGGGTGATTCTCAGGAGAAACGCAGGCTCGCATGAGTACACAGTCCTACAAAACTCATCCAGCCTTCGCTTCCCCTTGGTGTTTTTGAGCAAGCAAGCCAACCTGCATGTTTATATTCACAGAACGCTCTGAAAACATCAGCATGTAACACAAGGGCTGATTGAGCCTACCTGGGCAGCACACTGGCAACACTGTGCCCTGCTCAGAATGGCACTGTTGTACCACAGCGTTACGCTCTGACTGCGTTACTGTTTTCACACCGTGCGACTTAAGAGAGGAAAATATGTTAATCGCTCATATTTAGGCAAATGACGGTGGCTGCGTTTTGGGGTTTAAGTGGAGTTTCTTTCAGACGTTGAAATTCAAATGCACGAACATTTGCTCTCATCGAAAATGGGTCAGACTGAACCCAAATCTTAATTATTGTCTGAATCTTATTACGGTGACGTACATGGTCTGAGAGGAATTGTGTTTAGAGCCTTAGGTTTAATGATGTTCAGATGTTCAAAGGTTAGAGTTATGAAACGTGGATTATAGCTCTGTTTTCAAGCCATCGTTTGTAGGTTAAGAAAATATCTTTTCTTCTGGGTTGCTCTTTTATCATGTTTGTTAACAGTGGTGAAGTAAAGCCAGTGTGCTCATCCAGCGATGTAAGTACGCAACGAAAGTACAGATTTTACTAACTGAAACTGATGTGTGTTGACAGATCCAGGATGTGCGGCATCATGGAGCATGTGCAAGTATTTTGGACTTTGCCGAGTTTTCTCCCAAGTTTTACAGGCACACTGTGTAGGATTTAAGGGGATCTATTAGCAGAAATGGAATCTAATATTCAAAAGTATGTTTTTGTTAGTGTATGATTAGCGTAATTTCCGGACTACAGAGCGCATCGGGATATATGCCGCACCCACTAAATTTTTAAAAGAATTTTTTGCATACATTAGCCGCACCAGACTATAAGCCGCAGATATATACGTTGTGAAAGGAGATATTTCCACAAGAAAGATTCTGTAAATGTTTATTTACATACCTTAATGTGCGTGTCGTGCTGCTTGCGTCAAGTGCCAAAATGTCTTCTGCTTTGCATTGATCTCTTGCGTCTGTCACGTTTTAGCGCCCCCTGATGGCAGTTAGCGAAGAAAAATCTATAGATAAGCCGCATTGTTGTACAAGCTGCAGGGTTCAAAGCGTGGGGGAAAAAATAGTGGCTTATAGTCCGGAAAATACGGTACTTGCAGATACAAATCGCTGTGTTTTGAGTGTATCTTGTGATTGACAGAAACCCAGTTAAACTTTCAATAAGGTATGCAACCAGACAGACAGCATGACAAATCAGTGTGGTGTTTGAAACCACCAATAAAAAAAAACAATGGTGCCTAGGTATATCCAACCAACCAACAGTAGCAAGCTTGCCAATAATGTCGCTGAAAATCTTTAATTAACTGAGATATTAAAGAACATGGTCATGAAAAAAATCTGATTAATATTGCAATCCCCTATTGCAGTGCCCGTAAGGAAATTAAGCTGTTTGAGAGAATATGGAATTCATATCTAACATGTCACAGTAATTAAAAAAAAAAAGTGTCTTGAGGGACTTTTTCCTTACATGGATGAGTCTGTTCAGTAGGAAGTTGATTTATTTAGCCAAGTACTTTTCTAATACTTGTTTTCATAATTGAATATGTATTACACAAGCGGTTTTAATGCCTCTTCCTGGCTGTGCTTACCAGCTTTAGCCCAGATTTGACCCACTGCACTAATACAGATTTCCCAGCCTCCCATCAGCGGTCTGTGTGATTTGTAGCTCTAAATGAAACAGTCTGCCAAGTTCAACCTCAGTCCTCCTTATCCTTTCTCATAGTGGCCGCGCACATGCATTTCCCTTTCCCTCAATCCACTATGACGAGACCAGACGTGTGTGTATGTGTCTCCGTGTGCGTTTGGGCGTGTGTGTGTGGCTGTTTATGACGCACACGTTAGCCTCAGGGCTGCCAGTGGAGGAACGGCTGGTCATGGGAAAGGCGCTGGGTTGGATGTGTTGGTGAAGGATGGGTGTGGATGGTGGGCTTTGGGTCTCTGGGTTTACCACGCACCCAGCTGTATTGCACACCCTGTGGCTCCCAAAAACCCATCTGACCTTTGCAGAACCAGCATGTGTGTAGACCGGGCTATAGGACTACATATACGAGGTAGCTGTGCTGATTTAAGGCTGAATGTATTTATACTGTATATTTAAAGTTGGGCTGTGAGCTAATGGCCATGATATGAAGCACATGTGAAAAGAAGGCACTCTGGTTGGTGCGCACTGCGGTCTCGGAATTAAAGTCAGCTCTGGTTTTCACTCTTAAAAATATCCTAATGTTTAAAGCAAGATGGTCAGATTTTATAGATTGTACTATATTTCAGAAATAGAGCTTTTTTCCCTATTTTTTATTTTTATTTTTATTCCTCTTCTGCTCTTCCTGTATGTCTGAGAGTACATTTATCATGAGACTGAAAAATTGCGATTCCCATCACGGAGTTTAATACAGGCCATATTTTAGCACCTGGGTTTACATTATTGTACTGATTTTCTGCAGTCATCACATGCTGAGCGAAGCATTTCTGCTCACTCTATATACTCCTGCGTAGATTTCACAGTTTGTGTTTATTGATTTGACTCAACGAGTGCTTCCATAAATGTGACCTAAATATATCAAATGGCCAGCATCTGTTTTGTTTTGTTTTTTTTTCCCCCCTCACTATACCAAGTTTGTGAATTACTCGAATGAATGACTGCCCATGCCTGGACGAATGGTCAAGCGTTTACTTGAATTTTGAAAACAAATCCATTCCTTTTAATCCTCTGCTTGATCCCTTTTAAATACCTACAGAATGAGAGTTCCCAGAGAAAGGGATGGATTTTGAATCATGTGTAAAAGAACAATCCCTAGAGCCTTCTATCTTACTTGGAGCTGAACATCATTTATAAATCGAAGGCCAAGCTTGAGCTCCTCTTATTGTTTTGTTCAGAGTACACTTTATATCCCCTGCAGCTTGGGAAAGGAAAAGTAGACGTATATTCCAGAAGGCAATCACCTGCCATTCAGTTCAGCCACAGATTCATGACTTTATTGTGCTTGAGTGGGAATCTGGAGAACTGTGGTGAACTGTGGAGTTCTGGAGAGGAGCAGTCAATCTCCATCATGGGAAAGGATTAAAACACAGAAGGTCACACAATTAAAGCCGTCTTTAAGCTTTTACTGGAGTCAGCTACTTGTTAGGAACAGTTTCACTAAAGACTTGAGCCAGTCTCACTAAAGTCAAACCATTCCAGCTGAACCAGTTGTGTCCAACAATGAGAACAATGATCGTCTGCACAAAAGGAACAAGAACAGAACGTTACATGGTCCTTTAGTTGTTCAGTCGCTTTAATTACTGTTAATTCACCTTTTTGTAAACGAATCTGGATCCTATCCAAGGATGACACCCGTGACCATTTGTATGATATGAGCTTTCAGAAAGCGGAGTTTAATTTATGACAACCAATGAAGGTAACAAGATAACACATGATGTTTGCTAAAGACATCGATCCAGGCAAAGGGCCCAGTATTGGCAATCCTGTGATTAGCTTAGAAAATGAACCTATAAGATACAGCTGCCCCAATACAAGGAAAACACCTTTGACCATTTATTTGATATTAGCTTTCAGAAAGCTGAGTTTCATTTACGACAAGCAGTCATAAATTATAAAAGTGTCACTTTAAAGAGAAGGAAGAAGGGATGGTATGGAAGTGAGTAGCATTGTTTTCACGCTCCCTGAGGGATCCCTGCCGAGAAAATTGCAGCTCGACTACAAAGTTCTTACGCTTCTTATCTCTGATGGAGGCTTGGTCTATGTGAAGTTGAGACTTATTACTGTAATGGTACACTGGCTCGCTCCACTAAGCGGTAATAACGTCAGACCTAGAAAACTAGCGCTATCGGTTTTGCACATCATGGTAAATAATGATGTCACATGTTTTGTTTTCAGGCATTGTACTAATGAAAGCATGATATCTCTTGTAATGCCATCTTGGGCTGGGCCTTTTATGCCATTCCTATCTTGCTTGATAATTAGGAATAATTAGATTCACATAATTTGACCTTAAATGTGGGTGTTGCTCTTTGCTAGCAGGTTTATTTCCGTAGTGTTTTCTGATAACTGATTGTAATTTTTCTGTGTAGGTGAGCTCTCCCTGCCAGCCCACTTCAGCCCATATGCTGAGGGTCATGGTCCAGGCTCAGAGGGCAGACAGGAAACGTGTGTTCAGATGGAAGTGCGAACACTGGAGCAGGCACTGCTGGCCACCTGTGTGGGAAGCATCTCCGAGCTCAGTGAGTATGACTTCCATGAACAACCCACAGACCAAGCAGAAGTTATTTTGTTGGAAATAAGACTTCCCCTTAAGATATTCCTACCTAGAATCCATGTAGAAAATCTTGGTGGTGTTATGGATTCAGATTCTGCCATCAGTAGCTATGGTAAAGGAATACCTAAACCATAAAGCATTTTAATTCTCAGATGCCAGCTACGGTATTAAAAAACAGTTTATATGAGACTGATATTTGTTAGAGGAAAGATGCACTATGTGGCCAAAATTATGCGAGCACCTGAGTATTGAATGTATAATGCTATGGCATATAAAGACATTCTAGAGAATTGTGTGCTTCCAACTTTGTAACAGTTTGAGAAAGGCCTACATATGGGTGCAATGTTCATGTGTCCACATACTTTTGGTCATATAATGTATGAAGAGGTGTCTAATGTATTATATGCAATAAAACTTTCTTGGAGGGTGTCCATAAGTCTGGAATGCACTACTTTTGGATGAATAGGAATGGGCTAAATGATTTTTTTTAGCTATCTGAGAGACTTTCTTAGTCGTTTTAGTAATATTAATTTTATGATGGTTTGTAAAGTTTTACTACAGTAATACATGTGTGTGGTATCATGTAACACAGAAGAACGGTAGAATAGCAGGCTATGGTTCAGCTCACGATAAGTTATAGCCATGAAACTATAAAACATTCTGTAATATTTACCTCTAATCTTCAAATATTTACCTATAATATTCTGCCCCAAATATATTGTCCCAAATTACTATAAGATTGCTATAGGAATGCCAAAAATATCATACCAGTAATATGGTGTTACATTTTTGAAAATTCCTTTTACTAAGATTGCTATCATTTTTTGTGCAGTAATCTAATAATAATAATAATAATAATAATAATTAATAACTTTCATGTTTCTTTACAGTCATAATGTGCGTTTTATTGCAGCCTTAACTGCTTTTTTTTCAGAATCTTCCTTAAAAAGAGCTTCTTTGTGTCATCAGCATTGTTACTCGTGCTTGACCTGCTCTACTCTAAAACATGTGGCTGCGCAGCTGGCCGTGTGTTTATTTTCCAGCCCACAGCTCAGGGTGAGGGCAGCGTGTGCTCCAGGCCGCTGCTTGGTCCAGCCCTCAGGCGATCTGGAACACTCCGTCAGTTGTGCTCCTGCTACAAGAGCATCTTCTGTTTGGTCCCGAGGAGGGAAAAGGACCTCCTTTGTGCCTTGTGTTTGCAACAAACCTGCGAAATAACACCACACCCAATGCCCATGAGAGCTGAAAAGGCAGGTCTTTGTGGTAGATCTATCAGAGATCATTCATCCGTGCTCGTTTTGATATGGTAATTAAGGAGTAAGTGCCGAGCAGCACACAACCTCAAGGCAGATGGGTTTCCAGTTATAGAGCACCACTTTATTTAAAGCCTGGCCAAAACTTGGTCTCAAACACCACACCAACTTGAAACTCAATCCCTATAAGGACAATGTCAGTCCCTGTTTATTAGATCAGTGTCATGCTCCTGTGCCTTGCTTCCTCTATTCAGTGTGATGTTTTCTCCATGTGGTATCTGCTCTTTCTCCTGGCTTCTGATTTTTTAATGTTGTACCCAGATGATACGCAGAGGATATCTGGCTTCCTCTGTTTATCTTCTGCTCATCCCTCTTATGAGAATAACACGAGCATGGATTCCTACACAAGTGAACCTGGCAGTATTGATTTAGCTTTCCACAGTGTGTTTTTTAAGGCTTGCATGACATATTTGGTAACATTTCCCCCTCTTCCATGAGTCGATGGGAGAGACTTTACTGGATTGCGTTGCTTGATGGAATGAAAATGAACGAACTGATTTTAACCCATTAACTGCCAAATGTTTCTTCTGAAAATTTTCATGTGTTTCTATTAATTTACATCCAAATAGTAACAAAAAAGTCTCCTTTCAAGACATATGACTGTTAATATTTCTGAAATTTCAATTTGTAGTCAAAGTCCCAAATGGGGATCATGGGACATGCCATCTATTTTTTTTATGCCATTCAATATATGATCCCCAAATGGGGACCACAGAAGCTAATGGGTTAATATTATATCAGTAGAACATCATAATTTTGTGGCTGTAAAGGTCTGATATTTTATTAGATCTCACACTTGCATGCCCAGGTAGATGACACTGATGGAGTAGATAGATACTCTATAGATGGGGGCTTCATTGGTATAATGTTCACATCAGATTTGATCCATGGATTGGACTTTATGTTTGAGGAGCTCACCGGTAGAATGCTGGAAACATTCTTCAAGATCTCTTCCAATTGTCCCCCCCCATCGAAGTGAGGAGTAGCTTCTGAGTCAATATTGGCTCCCGTCTTTTAAACTAGGATTCCAAATAATCCTGTTTTACCAAGAGCCATGTTATTGGGCAATTTTACGTACAATTAGTAAAAAAATAAATAAATAAAATGCATGACTAACCAACGATGCATTTCTGCAAGAATTGGGTGAGCCAGCCTGTGCTATGAAGTGACCTTTCTGATAAAGTGTGACCAAGCAGAGAGACTTTAATTCCTACACTCCATGTAACTATGGGGCCAAAAATGCATTGATGCGAGTAGGAGAAAAAAGGGATGGATGAAAAAGAAAAAGATGAGTGCAGAGCATAGCTGATTTCATGTGTTGGATGAGTCATATTACGTTTGGTGGCTCTCTGATGAAGCATGACCGAGCAGGAAGACTTTGATTCCATAACGTCATTTATTTGAATGGGGGAGAAATGGCAGGAAGACGAATGCATCTTTCAAACAGCTGTGTAGAAGCACAGTATTCGGCCCAAGGTGGACAAGCTGAAGTTGGTACAAAGTGGTCTAATGGATAACAACTCGGTCTTCAGTGTTGTTCTACCACTTAGGCACATTTAAAAGGATCTCCGGCTACTTTGACATTCTGGCCTTATGATTAACACTGGCGTCAGTTATAAATACGTAATGCCAAAAAAACCTCAAATGTTTGTTTGTAATATTTTTTATTTATTTTTTTTTATTAAAAAGGAGAAAATCCGGTCACTGGTAGTTCGCCATTTTTGTTTACATCGCAAAGCATTCTGGGTCGATGACGTCAAATGGTTGCTAGGATCTGCTGTCTCTGTTGATGAAGGCAGTCTCGGCAAGATGAACATGACTTGTGTTCAGCCTTATCAGTCTTTTCAACCTGAGCGCACTGCAAGTTTGGAGAACAGCTTGGCAGGCAATACTGGAAATGATGAGCATGAAGACGATCAG
Organism: Chrysichthys thysi; assembly: GCA_030068315.1. NCBI lineage: Eukaryota > Metazoa > Chordata > Actinopteri > Siluriformes > Claroteidae > Chrysichthys > Chrysichthys thysi. Next base: position 9,375,830 of record JAQLOM010000023.1, read on the forward strand.
AGAGTTGGCCACAATCGATGCGGCCTGTGCAACAACTGCTTGCCAGTGCTAACAGAGAGGCAGAGTGTTTGTTGTAAGGAGCTCCGTTTTCTGTCGGGGCAGTTCAGGGTGAGCAAATGGATCAAATTAGCGTCATTGTGTGATGAAAGCGTATCGTATATAACTTCATATTTATCTACTACTCTAGGCCTGTATAGAAGATTACACTGTAAAACACTATGACGTTCTGGTTATTTACAGATATTCCGTGTACCACAGAGCAGGAGAACTTCCATGCAGTTTGCCTTAATGGAGATGTGTTATGGGCTGCTCATGTCAGTCTCCATGATCGGCACAGTGCCGGTCTACCGAATCGAAATCGGGTCACTAATAGGCAAGTGCACGTTTTTCTCTAGGCCAGGGGTTGTCAAAGTGAGTTCCATGAATCTTAGAAAGAAAAATGTTATTAAATATTCCCTTTTTTGGTTATAGCAACATTGCATTGCTATTAGCACAAGTTAAAGCCACCTCTTGTCTAGCCTGAACCCGACGACAGAAGGCAACGACCTTTTGACCTCATCAACCTAGAATGCTTTGTGCATGAAATTACAGTCAGATCAGTTGTTCTGAATGTGTACGAAAATGGGTCTACTTTCTTAAAATTACAGCGTATTTTTTTTTTTTTATGTTTAAATCAATGTTTTTTTTGTCAGGTAGGGCGATCATAGCATATCTAGACCTACACGTCCAACTAGCCAGGGATCCTTTTAAGGTCTTTCTTTACACTCTGATAAAAATGTCCCTCAAATGCTCTTGATTAGCACGCCTTGATTTCTGAAAGGACCTTTTTGTGAAATCGAAATATCCTTGGACAAAAAAATCCTGTGTAGGTGGAGTCAATGAGGAGCACTCATTCACAAGCACATTTTTTTTATGCGGCTGTGAAAGCTTTCCGAGCTTTTTAAATGCCTGTTTTATAAATCATTTGTAGGAACCATTAGGACATAACCATAGATACATTCAGGGTCCTTTTTTTGCTTACTTACTAATCCCCGAAAGGAAATTGTCCAGGGAATTTGGCAAATAGCTTTTTATTTTGATGTTCTCAGGTGACCTGGTATCCCGCGCCATGCGCCACATGCAGCGTCTGCTCTCAGGGGGGTGCGTCCTCAGTCCTGGGCGTCCCCACCACAAGCAGCAGCTCTCCTGGTCTCCGGATGCCCTGCACACGCTCTACTATTTCCTGCGCAGTCCACAGATGGAGTCTATGGAGAACCCAAACTTGGAGCCACCCAGGATGGCACTGAACAAAGAGAGGTGTGTGACAGCACAGAAAGTAACTTGAAGTGCAGGTTAACACTTCTTTGGCTTACCAGTGAGTGGATGTGCTACTTGTATGTACATTTTTTTTCCGCCCGCAATTGGATTCTTCGTGGAATTAGATCTGCCAATGAAAGTTTTGTGTTAACATTTTTCCACAGGCTTTTTATTAAGTATACATGATTATGTTTTTTTATAGGGATTCCATTCCTCTGAGGATACTGTAATGGTAATTCATGTCTCAGGGCAATGCATCTTTTTGCGTTGCAGAATGAGCATGTGGAAATGTCTGCATTTATTCTTGCTGGTGAGCGCTGATGAGTTAAGCAGGTGTAATCTCTAATATTGAGTTTCAGTACAGTACAGTAAACGCAGGCGCTGTTTTGCTGGCTCGCTTGAAGAGGAAGGAAACTGTAGATCTTTGATTAAATTCAGAATAAACATACGGATTCACATTTTTTTGACAAGTCCCGTCCCTTTGGCTCAAGCACCATAAGAGAAGAGTGCTGTCTGGTTAAATGAACACATCAGGGAGCAAGGTTACTCTATAACGAATTCAGAGAATTAAATTAATAGAAGGATCTGTTCTTCATAAAGGCCGTTTCCTTTACTGCCCCCTCTGATGGAGTGGATGCGTGTTGCGATGGTTCACTGTGAGCATCGGCGGAGTCTCTTAGTGGACAGCGATGACGTGAGACAGACAGCCAGGTTGCTCTTGCCCGGACTGGATTGTGAACCCAGACAGCTTAAGTATGAACAGTTCTTCATGGTCCTATAAATGGTCTCTTTCCGATCGCATAAATAACCATGTCATTTGCCTTGTCTGGCTTTCTTAGGCCAGAGTGCTGTTTCAGCTCCTTTAAGCGTCTGGACTCGAAGTCTGCATTAGACAAGTTCAACCTGGACCTGGGTTTCCGTATGCTCAACTGTGGACGCACAGATCTGATTGGTCAGGCCATCCAACTGCTAGGTCCTGATGGAGTAGACACTATGGACGATCAGGTCAGAAATATGGAAGCCTGAAATGTGGAGTTATATTATAGTATAGTATAGTATAGTATAGTGCATTACAGTATAGTATATTATATATATCTCACACACACATGCATTTAGATCCCTAAATGTGCTATCTAGAATCCAACTATATGTTTCCTGTTCAGATACAGTTTCAATAGATCTTCTCTAGGAAGCAAGAAGCTCTTAAAGGCAGAGTATGCAAGATTTTAAAAGCATCCAACCAGGTTACTCAGAGCTGTCGATTAGCGTGTTAGCGTTAGCAATATGTCTGCCGAGCCTTTCTTCTTCTTCTTTTTTTATTGTCCGAGCATTTGATTTATTCATTGCAATCAGGAAGTAAAGCAAACAATGCAAAACATTCTTGTAAAGAATTTATCTGCCTTACCTTTAATTATTAATGAATTGTTAATGAACCCTATGTTGAGTGTGAGGCAGAGCTTTTCATTTTAGTTTGCAGGAATAAATGTGTGTGTGTGTGTGTGTGTGTGTGTGTGTGTGTGTGTGTGTGTGTGTGTGTGTGTGTGTGTGTGTGTGT
>JAQLOM010000023.1:9457065-9470179 GCA_030068315.1 Chrysichthys thysi
ACACACACACACACACACACACACACACACACACACACACACACACACACACACACACACACACACACATTTTCTCTTTAATGTTCCATTGGGTTTTTTTTTTTTTTTTTTAATTCCATCCAGAGCTATGGGAAACACATGTTCTTGTTCTCTCTCCCCTGGGAGCTGTAACACACAGGGGTAACATGATGACACTCAGCGTGACACACATAACACTCTTGTCATTATTAGTGACACACCCTCAATTACAGGCTAATAACGATTCCCACACCAAAACACAATATAGGGTGTTACGCTGATTATTGCCCTTCCATAAGGCGTGATATCTCCCAAGTCGGAGCCTGAATTGTGTTGATTCGCATCACGGTTTATGTTCAATCTTTAAACGTGGTCATAGGCACCAGTTCAGACCAACTGGGCAAAGACAAGGAAGCACGAGAAAAGAAAAGAAAACAAGAAACACAATACAAAAAAAAAAAAAAAAGAAAAGATAGTTGACAGTGTTCCACGAGTTGTTTCTCATGGAACGCTGAAACCACTTCCTGGGTCACTGCTACCTGCGTCCATGCGGAAGTCATTAGGCCTCGCTCTTCCCAGCGCTCGTGAGAAGTTGCAGCGAGTTAGAACCGGTCCGGGAATGTTTCCTAAGCGGACCGGAGAGGAGGATTCTGGGAAAGGAGGAGATCGGCCAACATCACGGTTCCCACACAGTTCCCGTGAAGTTTTGACCACGGGGACCCTGAGAGTGATAAGCCAACCCTTCTAACGTCTTTGGGAAGGAGGGACGGAGGAGAGGGCATCGTAAATAAAGAGGGATTAGACGAAAGGGGCGCACTGCACGTTCTGAGAGAGAGAGAGAGAGAGAGAGAGAGAGAGAGAGAGAGAGAGAGAGAGAGAGAGAGAGAGAGAGAGAAAAGTGGGTCTCGCGACACCAGACTGTTATAAGGTAGTTTTTCTCATCAGATGTAACTCTGCTGAGACCAGTGAAAGCTCCACCCTCTGTCTCTCTCTCTCTCTTTCTCTCTCTCACTTTCTCTTGCTTGTTCCCACAGACACGTCTTCCTGCTTCCGTGCCCAGTGCACAACCACTAAACCTAAATCCACTACCGAGGACTGTTTTTCATTACCGCCTTAAACTTAAACATGCTGCTCATGGACATGCATTCATTTCCACCAAAGGTTTCTCGAAACTACATATGGATCATATCCAGCTTATCTTAACATTATGTTTAAATATTCGAGAAACACAGCTCGCTCATGTTGGCAGAGAAAATCGGCTAGCTTCAGGTTGTAGTCACACTGGACAATACATTTAGCCAAAACCGTGGGAACCTACAACGCTCAGTGGCACTCAACAAGCCAGCTGTTCATCTTGTACACAAGGAGCACAGGTCCATATCGCTCTCTATAAAATGCAGTTTATCCAACAGTGAGTTCTAGGCCGCTAATCTGATTGGGTGAGCCACATTTTAAGAGTGCCGTGTTAGGGTTAGGGCACTGGGATGTTTTACTGTACAGTCGATCCGGTCATCTACGGACACCGCATTAACGGGTGTCGGATGCAACGGACAACATCTGCTGGCCTGAATACATAATCCGTTAACCAGAATGTCCGGTATGAAAGTTTAAAAATCCTGGGTGTTGAGAACTGAGTCCTGTAGTTCAGCAATTGTCCGCTAGGTGGCAGTGGCGTGCGTGCTACTAGTTGTTTACAAGCGTCGGGTGAGCTATTGTTGTTGTGAAGCTATATTGTTTTTTCAGTGATTATTTGGTGTTTTTCACTGTTTTTCTGCCCAGTGCCGTCATTATGCCAACCAAAGATAAGTCTAGTGGGAAAATAAAGTGTATCAATCTTAGTATCGGCCAGAAATTAGAGCTCATTAAGAAGTCTAGCGTTTCTGTCTCCCGTGGTTGTGAGGAGCAGGGTTTGACATTTACAACTGTATTTACATATTTATTTATATTAGTCTTTAATGTACTTACCTATTTATGTTGGTCGTGATGCTGCTTGTCATATGTACAGTACTTGGGTAGCACTTTTATGGATCTTAGTGGTGTTTTTCCTTGTATTTCCACTATTTTAACACCCCCCATACACACACACACACACACACACTCCTTCACATCATCGAACTATTCACGTCAGCGGACAACCTCTGACCCAATTAGTCCGTTAATGAGAGGATCGACTGTACTCGTATACGGATTCATAAATTCAAACTCTCAAATAGCCCGTTATGTTTCAAATGCTCACTTCACCTCCTGTATTTGGTGTCCCAAACCGCATATGTCAAAACTCTACACTGATATATAATAGGTTTTAAGTGGAAAAAGCTCTCATTGGAAAAGCAAAGACTTCTTCAATGCCAGTGTGAACAGGGAGTTGATCATAGAACTGTGTTTCTCAAAGTGGATGCCAGGGACCTCAATGGGTCAGTGAAGAAGAACCATACAATCCAACATTTTTTTTGTTTATTACTTTTTTGTAACGGTGATAGCAAAAACAACCCACCATTATCAATGTTATCAAATACCTATAAATATTGATTCCAGGAATCTAATAACATTTTTTTTAAATATAAAATGGGTTCTATGGAGGAAAAGTTAAAAAATTTAAAGAAAACGTTGGCTCCAATAAACAGTTGGGAGATGTGGGGAGATGTGTAAAATGTGGGAAAGAGTGCAAAACTTGGCAGAAAAGCACCACCTGAATAAGGCTGTAGCAGTGCAAGCGATGAATCTGTTTAATGACAATGCAATATCGCATTTCCGCGAAATCCTCAAAAGGCGGCAAAAGCAGCCATCGTTGGATAGTTTCCTTGCTAAAGTCGCACAAAAAGTAAAAGATCCCAGTGAGCGACAGACCGCAGTGACTCCGTGAGTTGTAGTGAAAGTCATCCTATACAATAATCCTCCTCCTCTCCCCTCTCTCCTCCTCTCTCTTCTCCCTCACACCAGCCAGGAGTCTTTTCAAAGGTACAGTGCAGGTTATTTTGTTTAATGTATTCTTACTTTATATTTTGTATGAATCATTTTTATATTAATATTTGTGGGCTGTGAAACGAATTATCTGAGTTTCCATTATTTCTTATGGGGAAATCCACTTTGATATACGAGTGCTTTGGATTACAAGTACGTCTCCGGAACGAATTATGCTCGCGATCATTTTGAAATCACAAAATGAGCTCATCAATAAACCTTCCTGATTTCCTTTAGTTTTTTCTTTTCTTTTTTTTTGGAGAAAGTCTCTGTTTTAACTGAAAAATGTAAATTTAGCACAGTGTAATAAATTTCTCCCAAAAACTAATCTATATAATGGGCATTAGCTATCCAAGAGGAATGAACCATTTTACACATTCTGTGCAATCCAATAACACTATTAATGTCCAAGTGAACACGACTAGAAGCTGTCTCATTTCTCACTTGTTTATGCCTGAGTTCTTTTGTCCCAATCCATCTAGCCATCCATCTTTTCTTCCTCCTACAGCACAAACTTCCCTGCATGCAATCTCATGTCTCGCATTGTACCCAGAGGTGCCAAAGCAAAAATAAGAAAGCAAGAAGGCGGCGCATCGGTCCTGCTCCTTTAATAAACACGGAGCCTGTTCTGCTCCCTCAATGCTCCTGGGAGCCACGGTGGCTTTGTAGCTAATTAACTCAAACACATGTGCAAACAGACACTTGTGCATTGCAGGGTTGGTTGGGGTTAAACCAGCAGACCTCAGCACATCGCTGTGAGCGCTATCGCGGCTTAACTAATACCTCCTGAGACATCCGTAACAATGTACATCGCCATCAGTGGAGATTAAACACTGTTCCTCCCCCCATGACAATTGCCCAATTCATCTCAGTGGCAAGCTAACAGCTGTGTCTAAAAATCATACACGATCAGGTGGTCTCAGGGCTTCTAGTGACAGTGCAACAAATGACTGCATTACTGAAATCATGGAGATAGATCTGTGCAAATGAAAAGGCGGAATCTTCCTTCACAGGTATGGATTTTGCAAGTGTCAACGCAATATATTGCACATCTTGCACGGATAAGTGCAACTGCAAACTTTTCATTTCCAGTGCTGCTTTTAAAGCTGTAATGACACTGCTACGGATACGGACATGTGCGGATTAATGGGTCTCTCAGGTTCGGTCTGAACCTTGATCATTATTAGGACATACATCAACAAGATCTGGTAAACAGGCGATGCTGAGATCACATCAAGTCGTCACATTATCAAGCCATCAGTCATCAACAGGCCAAACGTAACAGGTTCAATCCTGCAAGTCGTGCTTCATCCATATGTCTGGGCCTAGCAGATAACCACATCTTTCCTCAATGTAGGAAAAGGGAAGAATGGGTCCTGAGTGCTATACATGCAGAATTTAAAAACAAACTATCACACCACTGGTTGAGAAATATGCTCCAAATCATGTTCCAAATTCAGTTAGGAGTTTGTATGGGTGTGTATCATGCAGAAGAATGAGGCAAGACATAAGTGCAGGTACTCGGTGTGAACTTCACTGATAGCAAATCGTGAATCGTAGGTGGAATCCATTGCAAGGGTCAAATCACAGGCCCCGAGCGTTAATGCAGAAGTAATGTGTGTTCAACAACAATAACACAAGGAAGATTCAAAACTGAAATACATAAGAAATCAAGATGCTGGGAAAACAACACTCAATGAGACAGACAAACCAGGGTATAAGCAGACAAATTCGTCAAGAACTGACGCCAAACAGGTAATCGCAATAGGTAACAGACCAATGAAATGACAAGGGAGGAATGGAGACAAATAACAAAACAAACAGGCACTTGACAAAACAAGCCATATCAGATGGAGAACTAAGAACAGTACAGGAAACTAAACCATGTGGTGAGAAGGGGAATTTGTGACAAATTGACACTAGTGGAAAGAACAGGCAGCATAAGTCAAGTTTGAAATGAGAAACCGTCCGCACATCAAGTTTCACTCTTGCAAAGAGCCTCTGAATGTATTAGACCACTGCATCCTATCCTCAGTAAACACACCAGGTTATTGGCATGATTGGTCTGGCAAATCCACCTTCTCAAACACGCAGTAAGGGCATCAGTTTGAACAGTATGAAGCAGAATATTTAAGTAGGGCGAATGACAACTCTTGTTCTGGAGATTTATGACTAATGGGTCATGGTTCCTTTCAATAGTATTAGAACATCAAGACCAATTAAGGGCTGTGCACTGAAGACATTCGTGTGTGAAAGATCAAAAGATGAATACGAGAAGAGAGATCAGAGTTTTGGCTTTCATATCCTGGTATTCACGTTTCGATTGTGTTAAACAACATAGAACCTAACACATTTTGTCTCAAACCACCCAGTTTTTCAAGAGAGCAAAAGTACTGGCACAGAAACCTTTCAGCTAGTCAAAAATACCCCATCGGATTTCTTGCTTCTTCACTGGTCTTCACTTTCCAGGCTTTTACAAGCGCAAAAACAAATTAATTAGCCTTGCTGTTCTAAAACTTTTAAAGGGGACTGTGGATCTCTCTTAAACTGCTTTAGGAAATCCATTATGGAAGCGTTTATTAGCATGATCGTAATATAAGAAACTGGGATTTAAAACCAAAGCCACGTGTGGTTTTGCGACACAAATCAACTGTCTGGTGTATATTTCTACATGTTCAGGGAACTTTGATGATCTGGCGCTCTGTGATATTCAAACACTATGCATGAACTCTATACACAATGTCAAGGTACTGAGATGAGCCCCTCTGCACACTTCGCTTCTTCCAGGTCAATGTCAATACAAATGATGGAGGAGCATCATGAATACAAATGAAAGCATGGCAATTTACATAAGACTTTTAATTATGTTAATGTTTCTTTCATTAAGTGGCTTCACCGGAAGACATAATTGCCTTTTATAGCAGTTAACCCATAAAAATTAGTTACTTTGTATTCTGTTTGGACTAAATGGATAGATGAATTCCGGTGTATAAAAGACATAGAAGTGATTGAGTGAGAAAGTTCTGAAGTGCACCAAGGACTCTTGATTGTTGTAAACTCTGTCATGGTAATTTGGGCTTTAAGAAAATCAAGCACTACAGCTCTGAATTGACTTCCAAAAAACTTTTTTTTAATGGTTCAGCCCATTAAAAGTACCCTATACTTTGGGTATACCAGCTAACATTTTAGGTTGTTACACTCTTTGATTTGTCCCTCTAAGAAAACCCTAAGCGGTTTCATCTAGAACTCTAAAAACCAAAGTTTCCTTTTCAGATTGGGTTCCAAATAGAACCTCTTAGCAAACTAAAACCGTATACATTCCTAAAACCCCTGAGGAGCCCTGTTTCTAACAGTCTTAATCAGTGCCTTTACATAGATGTATTTTCATACATATTGATTGTTTCTCATTCATATTACCTAAACTATCAGGAGCATTAGATTAAAAATAAGTTCATGAAAAATGTTTAGCCAGCTTGTAAAGCTCGCACACCACAAAGATGAACCAATTACAGTGCTTCACACAGATGAATTTTTAATACATATCTATAATAAAACAATAACGCATTCTGTCCCCTCTGCTGGCAATAACAATGCTAACAGCACTACAAAAAGCTTCCCACATAATATAAGAAACACATTAGAGTTCAGCTGACGCAAACCCCAGGCCTCTATTTTCAGGAAATCCAGAGATCAGTTCTCTGGACCTCAAAACAGCTTTCACACATCATCACTTCTCAGGAGCTAAAAAAAGCAACCCAGCTTTCCCACATATCTCTCAGGACAAACAACCCTGGGTCCAGGAAAGAAAAAAAAACCCTGTAAGTGTGAAAACAAGCAAAGTGTGAATGATACAGGGGTAATTCGGGGCAAAATCAAGGCAATGGTGAAGCAACAACAACAAGAAGACAAACAGCTAGTGGCTTATTCATTTGGTGTCTCCATATGTGTACTTTCTTGTACCAAGCTAATACATATTTAAAGGGTGCCAAAATAAACAAGTAGGACTGGACACCAATGGCAACGGGGATGCCTCCTCCACCACCACCAAATGCTTCTAATCTGTATGCCACAGAAGCCTGTAAATTATACATGAAACAAGACGGGGGTGATTGAAGAAAAAATATTTCAGATATGTGACCTTGCTGTGACCTTGTCCCTGTGTGGATTATTAAAAAAAAATCTGCTGGTTAAAATGATAATTCCATATAAATCCTAGAAACCTTCAGCTATTCTTCTTCCCAAAGATAACAAGACTCTCGGACGAGCGCAGACAGTCAACCTGAAAACACAATGCCTCCATGATCAGCTATTGGCAGTGGACACTAGGATGAACTGAAACACCACACAAATAATCATCTATGTACCCTACTGCATCCTTTATCTATAGTGAAGTCCCTCAATCCCTTCCACCAGGGGAATCTAAGACCGCATCCCATGCTGCATGGAAATTGATGCTTAAACAGCTTTGTATCGGTCTGTCATTCGCTGAGCACAGTGTTTTGTGATCGATAGCAAATCTACTGCTCTCCAAGCCTCTGCTTCCAGCTCTATTCTAACACATTTATGCCTTTATAGAATATACAGTGCGGCAGATGGACTGCATTTCCCCCTCTCCCTTTTAGCCTCTAACCTGCTGTGACGGCAAATCATCATGCACTATATGGAACTTTAAGGGTGACCTGTCAATATGTCTTCGACTAATAGTTAGTTAGCGGTCTGTGAGTTTTGGGAGTCTGGATTTTATAAAAAAATATTATTAAAGAGAATGTGGTTAGCATAGCTTTATTGATAAGGTATTTCTTTCGTTACAATGACAGTGGCTTTCTTCAACCTTTAATAGTCTATATATTAATTTTGACAGATGACTTCATGCAAAGCAAGCTACAAGAAAGTCAGAATCCAAGTGAAGCCCAGAGCTTAGCACAAGAGCATAAAGCACTTTTCTTAACAACCCTGAGGTGGACCTCTGACAGTCCTTGAATTTGATTTCACAACCTTGATCACTGACCCATCAGTACACTGTTCTCAAATGGGAGCTTTCATTTGTATTTTTCACTGAACCTAGGGGTAGTTAGAGAAATTATGCTCTTGCCATAATTCTAAGGCCAAACCTGTTCAAACCAAAGATAAGCAGTGGCCTTTCACTTTCACATTCTGTCAGGGCCTGCGTGCCATCATAATCATAGCTCCCAAACGTCCACAACAAATCGATCCAGCTGTCATGGTCAGGCTTCAGTGGACATGTACCACAGTTATAAATCTCCGCTAATGGACCTTTTCTGGACTCGTCTCATCTCCATTCAGGTATAACAACAGTGACCGGCAAGGCGGGAAGGTCAAGGGTGACCTCCAGGGACCAAATAAAAAAGGTAACGGAGTGACTTTATCTTCCGCTTCGTGACTCCTTGGGGCCAATTCGCACTGATAAAATCATCCATCGAAGCAGGCAGAAACAACATCCACCAGGGGAGAGTCAGTTACAAGCTCTTGTACTGACCTAACCAATAAGCTTTAACTACACAGACACATATTTCAAATGGCCCATTTTTAAGTAAAGGTTTATGTTTAGGCTGTAATTTTTACCCTGTGGGTGAGCTGATGGTATTATCATGGTCAAAAAGGCCCAGAAGAGAAAACCCCACACCAGTGCAAAAAAAATCATTGTTGGTAAAAAGGTTCAACCTCTAGAAGCAGAGAAGGCCAGACAGTTTTGTGGATTGCAGGACTGAAAGGTAAATAAACTGGATTCGGCCTGAAATGCCGTTAAAAGTAAAATGATCAATACATATATCTTATTTAATAAAGATGATATTAATGCACTGTATTGTAGTTTATGAGAGTACACCTTTAAATACACCACAAGCCACAGTGACAAAGATTAATATTCTATTAAGGCTGCTTGTATTCCTGCAAGTTCAAGTAATCCCTTGTCTCAGCTTCCTAATCAATTTGGTCTGATAGGGGAATTGTTATTTCAATAAATTATCGCCATTGATTCAGTAGGTGTACAGCATTTAAATCCCATCTTAATTGAAACATGATGCGAGTCTATGTTAAGGGGACAGGGTAATTAATTGAAGTAACGTGACGGTAAATCAAACTCGCCAACTGTTGTTGGAGCCACTGCCCGGTGTGCAAATAACTCCATTACTCTCCATCAGGAAACATCTTGACCATTTTCACACACCAACATCACACCATATGAAGCATAGAGCTCAAACTCTGATATAACGTCACTGATGCAGCAGAAATGTTTTCACACCCTGGCAGAGAGGAGCATGTTTAAAGGCATGCCAGCAACTGATGAGGTACAAGGTCACGCTTCCATCTCAATAACTTCACTGATAAGGTTCTGGGAACAGTGTGTGAAGCTGTGTGTGCACTCTGATGGTGTCCATTTGATGTCTGCAGATGAAATAGCTGCATGAGGTCCCAACAGGGCAGCAGAGATAAACCCACTGCTAGACCATATATATTACCCTGTACACACCAAAAGCACACCATGCTAAAGTTCCTGCTCCTGGATCAAATGGTTCTTGAAATGAAACCAGGGTCCATGACGATGATGTGAAGAACAAAAAGAGGCTTCTAGATGTCTGGATGATTAATAATATACCCTAATCCAGAGTGGACAAATCATAAATACATTAGTTATACATTAGTTAGCCCAGCACAAGAAAAGCTCAAATGTGCTATCCAGTTTAATGTTTAAGTTGGCCATATGAGCTCATTTAGGAGACCAAATGAGTTTAGGATTATTATTCTCTTCTTACAAAGTTACACATCAAGTTTGTACCGTCAACAAAAAATCACTGCGTCATTGGCCATGGTGTTGGTTATGAGGCTTGGTGTTATGTCCTGTGATCTCATGCAGTCGTTTGGATAGGGACTTTATTTAACCATAAGATGACTAGGCATTCTGAAAGTACGGGAGTTCGGCATTGCTATTGTTTGGTCATCCAGGTCCCCTGCATGTTCCTGATCCTGAAAAGATTGCCTTTAATCCCACTCACTCACTCATCTTCTACCACTTAATCCTGTACAGGGTCATGGGGGAAAGATGGAGCCAATCCCAACTAACTCCGAGGGAGAGGTGGAGTACACCCCGCAGGGCCAACGCAGAGACAGACAACCCATTCACACTTACATTCAACATCTATGGACAATTTAGAGTAGCATCTCTACTCTCCCCTCTGTGCATGTCTTTGAACTGTGGGAGTAAACCGGAGTACCCGGAGGAAACCCATGTGTGCAAACTCCACATAGAAAGGCACCCAAGTCTGCCCTGGGGATTGAACCAGGACCTTCTTGCTGTGAGGTGACAGTGCTAACCACAACACCACCATGCTGCCCTTTGTCTTAAATCTGTGCACACTAAGTAAAACTCACCTAGTATAAACTGCCATAAGTAAAAACACATCCTGCCTCAGTCTAATTATAGCCAAAGTCTGGGAGACATAAAAGCAGTGCAGCTCTAACTTGTGCACAGTCCGGGTGAAGGTAAGGTGCAGTACTGTGGGTTGATCAAAAAAAGTAATTTAGACATAATCTAAATCTGTGCAAAAAATGCAATGTTAGTGGATTGTGTGTGTGTGTGTGTGTGTGTGTGTGTGTGTGTGTGTGTGTGTGAGTTCCGGAGTATTCAGGAGTCTGATGGCTTGGGGGAAGAAACAGTTGCACAGTCTTGCAATCATGATCCGAATGCACTGGTTCCTCTTGCCAGATGGCAGAAGGGTGAAGAGTTTGTATGAGGGGTGCGTGTAGTCCTCCAGAATGATGGTGGCTTTGCCGATGCAGTGTGTGCTTTAAATTTCTGCGATGGAAGGAAGACTAAGATGATCTCACCTGTTCTTACTGTCTGCTATAGGGCCTTGTGTTCCAATACAGTGCAGTTTCCATGCCAGTGATGCAGCTGCTCAGGATACTCTTCCTGTTGAAGGTTGTGAGAATGGGTGTTGGGAGACAGGCTTTCCTCAGTCTTTGTAGAAAACAGAGATGCTTCTGGGCTTTCTTGGTTATGGGACTGGTGTTGATGGACTAGGAGAGGTTCTTCACCACGTGAACATCAAGGAATATGGTACTCTTGACGATCCTCCACAGAAAATCTGTCGATGTTCAGTGGAGAATGGTCTTCTGAAATCAACAATCATCTCTTTTGTTTTGTCCACATTCAGAGGCATGTTGTTGACTTTGCACCAGTCTATTAGCCATTGCACCGCCTCCCTGTATGCTGACTCATTGTTCTTGCTGATGAGACCCACTTTGGTCATGTCATCAGTGAACTTGATTATGTGGTTCAAGCTGTGCACTGTTTTAGTCATGAGTCAGCAGAATGAACAGCAGCCCTGGGGGCCCCAATGCTCAGCGTGGTGGTCCTGGAGATATTGCTTCCAATCCAGACTAACTGAGGTCGCTGAGTGAGGGCCAGATGTAAGGTGGTGGTGATGGCATCATCTGTTGGCCAGTTGGGAAAACAGGTAAACTGCAGGGGTTCCAGTGATTGAACAGCAGGGTTCTGAGATACCTCATGATGAGCCTCGCAAAGCACTTCATCATGTTGGGATTGATTGCAACGGGACAGTAGTCATTGGTCATGACATCTGCCAGCTGGTCAGTGCATTCTCTGAGCACTCTCCCAGGGATGTTATCTGGACCAGAAGCCTTCTGTGGGTTAACTCTGCAAAGCGTTTTCCTCACATCAGCCATGGCCAGACCCAGAACCTGGTCATTGTGAGGAGGGGTGGTCTTCCTTGCTGTCACGTCATTCTGAACATAAAACCATGTGTAGAAGTTATTCAGAGCATCTAGTAGGGAAGCATCACTATCACAGGCAGATGTTGTCGTCCTGTAGTTTGTGAGGGTCTAGATGCCCTGCCACATGCACCATGTGTCGCCACTGTCCCGGAAAGGGCTGTGGATTCTCTGGCTGGAAGCAAGCTTTGTTGCTCTGATGGTCTGAGGCAGTTTGGCCCTTATTGTTCTCACTGCCGCACTGTCACCTGCTCTAAAGGCGGAATCTTGGTTCTTCAGAAGCTCACACACCTCTGCAGTCATCCACAGCTTCTGGTTGGAGCGTATAATGATTGTCTTAGAGACAGTGTTGTCATCAATGCACTTTTTGATGTAGCTGGTCACAGATGATGTGCACTCCTCCATGTTGGTACTGTCCCCATTGGTTACAGCCTTTCTGAACATGTCCCAGTCAGTGTGCTCAGAACAGTCCTGAAGAGGAGAGATAGCTTCTGCTGGCCCGGTTCTCACCTGTTTAAGAACTGGTTTGTAGTGTCTGATGCAGCAATCTGTATGCTGGCATTAGCAGAACAGAGATGTGGTCTGAGTGGCCAAGGTGGGCTATGCCCAGTACGTGCCCTAAATCTTTGTGTAAACAAGATCCAAAGCATCCACATATTGATGAAATTTCATTCAGCTGCACTCAGTTTCACGGAGACATTGAAATGGCTCAGAGAAAAGACTAATGAAAGACCAGACTAGCACTCACAGTTTACAACAATTTTTTTTTATTTCCCATTTATTTTATTAGTATTTAGGCTCTGCTAATCACTTTAGTGTCAGAGTGTGTGTGTGTGTGTGTGTGTGTGTGTGTGTGTGTGTGTGTGTGTGTGTTGGTGCATGTTGTGGATAATTTAAAAGCTGGCACTGAGACCATTTACAAACTGAATCTATTACACAGAATTTGCCATTTGATATTTTAATTCTTTTGATATTTGATATTTTAATTCTAGATCATTTTTTTTTATATATTTTTGGAAATGGAATGCAGCCATTTCTTCCCTAATCATCAAAGGTAACCATTTTCTTTGAAAATATTTAACTTCAGGTTGAGACATGTACAAAAGAGAAACATATTTCAGTTCAGGAATGACTATAGTTTGCTAAGCTTTCGTTAACAGAAATCATCAAAATTTCACTCTCTGAAATTTTCCAAAATGACACCCCGTTTAAATATTTATTTATTCGTCTTCTGCCGCTTAATCCTGGTCAGGGTCGCGGGGGGAAGCTGGAGCCAATCCGAGCTGACATCGGGTGAGAGGCGGAACACACCCTGGGCAGGTCACCAATCTACCACAGGGCGACACACAGAGACAGACAACCATTCACACTCACATTCACACCT
>JAQLOM010000023.1:9567532-9578398 GCA_030068315.1 Chrysichthys thysi
CACACACACACACACACACACACACACACACACACACACACACACACACACACACACACACACACACCCCTACTCCACTCCCTCTCCTCTGTCTATTTCCTTGCAATGCGTGACCTGCCGTTGTTGTTGGTAAAGTGGAAATAATGGCAGTTTTTCTCCTCACCTCCCTAATCTGATTATACCACACGACTGGACGCCTCAGCCAAGGCTAAAGGATGCAGAGGTTCACACGGCTTCACACACACACACACAAATGCAAGCAGTCAGCAGGCCATCTGTGTGTGCTCTGTGAGGTGTGAGGACAATGACAGTGGCGAAAGATCACAGTTCTGACGGAACCCGAGGCAAAGCATTGCTGTGTGTGCTAGCTTAGCTTCACGTCCTGCTTTGGCCAAGGGTAAATAAAAAAGCATGCGGCTATAAGACTACAGAATGAATTACCATAATGCTATATATAAGTTCATTTTACCGACAGTCGTATATAATGCATAAAGTTTTGCCTGCAACAAAGGATATTAATTGTCCATCTGTTTCACAAGCTGTCTGCTACAGCCAAACCTGAGCCAGAACTAATTCAGGAACAGCTACGCAGCACCTGCGAATAAACACTTAGACTGTTAAAAGCCTTATTTAGTTGGTATTCACTTCTTTTATTTAATTTTTAATTCAAATCTTGCATGCCTCCTCCTCTTTCATCTAAGTAGCTATGAATGAACATCAGTTTGCTTTAAGTTTCTTGTCATCTAAACTAACATGTTTGTGTCATAGTATATGTGATGTGGCTATACAGTCGATCCTTTCGTCTACGGACACCGCAATAACGGATATCGGATGCAACGGACAACATCTGCTGGTCTGAAGACATAATCCATTAGCCAGAATATCCGGTATGAACGTTTAAAAATCCCGGGTGTTGCGAACCGAGTCCAGTAGTTCAGCAATTGTCCTCTAGGTGGCGGTGGCGTGCGTGCTACTAGTTGCTTACAAGCGTCGGTTGAGCTGTGGTCGTTGTGAAGCTCTACTGTTTTTTCAGCGATTATTTGGTGTTTTTCACTGTTTTTCTGCCCAGTGCCATCATTATGCCACCCAAAGATACAGTAAGTCTAGTGGTAAAAGAAAGCATGTCAAGCTTAGCCAGAAATTAGAGCTGATTAAGAAGTCCCGTGTTTCTGAGGAGTATGGTGTGAACACACATAAGGGAAATGACATTTACAATTGTATTGACATATTTGTTTACATTATAGACATTTCACATCATCGGACTTTTCAAGTCAACGGACAACCTCTCCCCCAATTAGTCCGTTAATGTGAGGATCAACTGTATAAGTATAAAAATTCAAGGTGTGCAGGGATTGATGCATTTAGATACGCTAGGAAAAAATCGAATAGTTCTTTAATCTACTAATATATGCTTATACAAAGTAATCTATGTGATGGGTAATCTAGTAATATGGCCAAGACCAGTAGATGAATACACAAGCTAACAAACTAAGTGTGCCTAATTAAATGATCAGTGAGTGTACGTACATACAGTATAGGAAGCCTGAAGGCTGGTTGTTTTACGTTGAATTATTAATAATCATAAATATCGTATGATATCATTCTACTCGTATGTTTCTGTTGTCTGATGAAGGTGTCTGTAGTAAATAAGTTACCTGTTGAGGGAATATTACAAACGGTTCTAACGTGTAAAATTAAGGATTTTAGAGAGAACTAACGCTATGTCCACATCTAATACGTATTAGTTTTAAAACTGATCATTTTTTACGCCTGGCATGCATACTAGAACATTGTTTTCAAGACTTTAAAATGAAGCTGTTTGAAAATGCTGCCAGATTCATTTTAGTTTGAAAATGTTTTAGTGTGAACAATGGAAAAGGGAGGCTTTTGGAAACGAAGACGCAGACACCAACATTCGCTTCCTGATTTTAGGAATCCTGACGAATTCTTCCCGGATCACGTGACCCTTTTCCAAAAGAAAGCAACCTGTATCCGCCTCAACCATCAGTGGTGAATGCAACACTGATAATGAATTACAAGCATGGCTGACCTTGTTGTTTTTGCTAGCAGCTGTTGTGCAGGTAAATTCTGCATTTTGTAATGCTACAACTGCCTGCATGCGCAGGAGACAAGCTGTCATTTGAGCGATCTGCAACTAGGAAACCAAACAATTCCTGTTTATACTGGCATTCGCATGCCCAGTGCACATAAATGCGATGTGATATGCCTTTTCAGCTGGTTAGTATGGACACTGGTGAAATGCCCATCTGGATGGAGATTGTTTTTATTTTAAAACACCGTTTTAAAACTAAAATGTATTATTGTGGAAATGTATAGCCTAAATGAAGTGACGTGACTGTCACACATGAAACACACCACAACACAGCGTAGCGTGACAATGAAATGAACTCTCTGCATTTTACCCATTCTCTCTTGCGAAGCAGGGGGCAGCTGAACAACGCAGTGCCCGGGGAGCAGTGCTTGGGGACAGTACCTTGCTCAGGGAACCTCAGGGTAACTTGTCGGTCCTGGACTTTGAACCCAAACCTTCCAATTGAAGGGATAATGCCCTGGCCGCTAGGCTCAAAATGTCATCAAAATGTTGCCATTATGAGCATGAATTTTCTTTAAAGGCAGAATTTGAAAAATCAAACCTGAAAAAGTTGGAATTTCCCTAATGTAAAACTAATCCCATTCGAATATTGTGAGGTACATAGAGGTAGTCCTCAAGTTACGATGAAGATGCGGTCGACCACACCATCATAAGTTGAAAATATTGTAAGACGAACAACCGTGTTGAACCACTTATCCTACCTTTGGTATCTCAGCCTAGCTTAGCCTAGCTCATGTAACCAGGTTGAAATTATATGTTTATAATTTATTGCTTTTCCTGTTTGTTTCACACTTCACCAACATCTCAAATGTTCTTTTATTTGATTAGTTTAAATATTTGTCCCATTTAAGAAAAAAGTGTGTGCATTCTGGGTACTGTCGCTTTAAGACTGCTGTCTTTATGCCGTTGTTTTCTTCCTGAATGGGAAGAGGTGAGCGTTTAATGCTGCTCATGTTGAAAATGAATTGTATTCATTTTTAAAGTTTAAATATGGTACAATGAGTGATTGTGTAGTCCTGTTGTGTTGTTTTAGTTTTAAAGAATATGTAGTTATGTTATCAGTTGTTTTAATATTTATTTTGTAAAGTTTTGTGTCACGCTGTACACGGCTACGAGGTCTTTATGTGCTCTGTTTTGCTAACACTGAGGCCGATATTTTATGCTGTGTAGCGAGTTAACATTTAAGCGAGATTTCATTTAAATCATATTTCTGTCAAAAGAGAGAGTTTGTCAGAGAGTTTCAAACCTGATGCTGGCAGCTGTACTAAGTCTCTGAGCTCCGTCCAGCCGTGACACCCCGCTACACAAATATTGAGCTCCGGCTACAGATAGCCGGTGCTGAAGCTGCTCCGTTATTAATCACAAAAAACCTGAGGTAATGCACTGTACAGTACACACACGGTAACTCTGTGACTTGCGGAAAAGAATGAGGCCTCGCGCGAGGCGAGTGATCCGAGCATCGAATGCACACTTCCAGGTGTCGGCCATGTATTCCAGGTGTCCGCCGTGTACTTCCGGGCGTTGTCTGAACGTCCGCATATGTCATACGCTGTTATTCTGCTCTGCCTGCGAATTTTAAATATTTTCTAAATATTTTGCAATTTTTAGCGGATCACAATCATCATCGTAACTCGGGGAGCACCTGTATTTAATTCTTTTGAAAACTAGCTGTATGCATACATAACCTGGTTCAAAGAAACAGTCTAAATGTCTTCATCTGCAGTGAACCATTTCATAGCGCTGTGCGCTAGAAAATCACTTCTTAAGAATCTGTTACTGTTCCTTCATATGTCACTTTCTGCTCCGGCAAGCCTGATTTATACGCCATCCACCACGTTTGTCATTTGAAAGTCTGTCAGAAAACATAAACCTCAAGTCTCCGCCTTACAAAATTGAATTCCGTCTCTGTAAACGGTGTCATGCACTGCCCAAACAGCAAGGATATGGAGAGCACAGGTGTCCTCAGATCCTCTTTCTCAGCTCACATTGCTTCTGCTTCTGAACCCAAGATCTTCTTCCACCTGTAGTTCCCTCAGACCTCAGGTGGCCACGTGGCATCCTTAGTAATGAATATTCTGTGATTGAATCTGACTAAAAGGGCATCCTTTTGGTTACTCAACCTCCTCTAAGTCCCTCAGGTTGCACAGGTCACACGGAAATGAAGAGTTGGTCTTCTCATGTCTTTAACAATGCTGAGTATATTCAGGAAAAGACAAAGTCAATACTGCAGCCGGATCATTACTCTGAAGGCATAATTATCAAAGCCTTCCTTCCACAATCCATGCAAGTCAATTAAATCTCTCATCACTCCATTAAAACTGTAACTCACCCGAATACAAAGTGTTTATAGTTTTCATTAAGGAAGGGGGGAAAAGGGTTATTTCATCAACTCTGGCCCACGGAAAACAATTCAGAGACGATGAAAAGAAAATCCTTCAGCTTTAGCCCACCAGAAAAGATTCGACATGATACAAAGCGTGAGTATCTACTGTGTTAAACAAGCACTCAGAAACGAATTTATGCAAACAAAGAAGTCGTATTTGTGGTTCCAGCGCTTAGTCAAGGCTACTGGAAGATGCGAGTAAATCCGTGCTAGATATTTCGATCACATCCATCGATTCACCTGACATCACACGAACAAACCTGACATAACCCTCATTGTGTGCTTCTCAACAATAAACCTGTCTTCTTCCTCCTTTTACTAATATATATTTACTAATATATATTTTGTACATTTCACCAGAGCATCAAAGTTAGCATTGCCCAAAGGCGTTCATTTAAGCCTAGTTTAGAAAAATGCTTAATTTGTAAGTAAAAAAAAAAAAAAAAACCAGCCCAGCAGCGCAGCTTCTAACTCACTTTGCTTCTCGTTCTTGTCATCACTGCATAATAGCAGGGGAGATGGATGGGAGTGCGGCTCTGTTGGTCTGTGCTTTGTGATGGATTTTTAAAGGGCAGACTGGCCTGATAGATCTCTCCGGAGAACAGAAGTAACAGGCCTTAAAAGTTCTCATCGCCTCGATGGCTGAATTCCTCATTATGGCCATATTAGCAATGAGTGATGGAAGAAATTAATGAGGGGAAAGAAAGAGAAAGAGCAAAGAAAAAAAAAACAGGTTTGCACAAATATAAAAAGAAAATTGAGCCTGGAGGAAAAGGTTCTGTCAAAAGGTTCTTCATTAAATAACAGGAAATCTTATAAGTATTGAGTAGCCAGGCTTGATTAAACCATCAGCGTTACAGTGCACACTTGTTCTAAAGCCCGAGCGTTCAAATCGCTGGCACATCCCCAGCTGACATCTTGACCATTCAAATCTCTCAGCATCTGAAAAGCCTTCAGGTATCCGCTATTCTTGGTTCCTCTTTTAAACGCTACTTCTATATCAAGAAAAGCTTGTATTGCAGGCTTCAGTCGAGCAAAATGTGACAATAAAAGCACTTTATTTGATTTTGTCCCCTTGATCAGTCTGACAGACTTTCTGACTAGTGTGACCCATCAAATCGATCCATGTGAAATTACCACCGTGTTGCAGATATCAGACAGTAATAAGTCTGATCACTAATTTGGCCTTTGGAGACACTGTTCAGCGTTATGAAGGGATGGGGGAGATCCACTCTAATAGCTCGGGTATAGAGTCTGATCGATAACGGCTGAGGAAAGTGCTCGGCACAGACTTATACAGACTCCATGGCACACGTGGAGAAAAGTGGGTGGTTGCTATGGAAACGCCCAACATGCCTTTTGCCGAAGAGCATGAGCTGTGTATAGCACACACGTTATTGTTGGCTGTTTCTTGTCAACCCAACCCCAAGCTGGGTGGAACTACCCTTATTTAAACGTTTTGTCATCAACCCAAAGTTTGCAAATTCAAAGTGAGGGAGTGTGTATGAGTAGCAGCCATTTTTACAAAATACATTTAATGATCTGAACCCAGTTTCCCAAAAGCATCATGGAGATGGCGTGTACATCGGTTGGACAAGCCCAACATGCTGTTATGCGTGCAAATCTGTAACCAAGACCAATTCGGTTTGTCTGAAATGTTATAAAGGTTACAGTTAGTGATGAAGGTAGGATTCCGTTCTCTAATCAGATCAGAAAGGGTCAGTAAAACGAGGAATCTATAAAAGTCTATAAAAACTCACCCTTTTGTGAGTTAATGTGTCTAGCTCCGTGGCTAGTCTCGGGTTTAATGAGCTGCCTTCAACTAAATGATTTACCTAAATGTACTTGATTGGATAATCCACAGCAGAGGATCTGCTACAGACACTGTGCTGCTTCATGTAGAGAAAAATAGAGTTGCTGAACGGCGGGAATTTTTTCATACTGTATGATTATCGACTTTGCTACAGCATTTTTTTTTATGTAGTTGGTCTGGTCCGCCGTTGGATCCACTTTTGTACCCTCTCAAATCTTAGGAAATTTTTATAATCCTGTCCATCAGACACAAGCTACATAAAAGTCTGAAAATCATAGCATTGGGAAACAATCATAATTTGAATACTCAAGATCTACTCCTATCCATTTGATGTTCACTTTAGGTCCTTTTCCTCCACAGCCTGTCTTTTAAATGGTATGTTGGCTCATGGCTGCCGCCTTTACAATCATTTCATCTCATCCTTCATTATCTCTCATCTCCACTTTTATCTCCAAGGCATAAGTAAAAGCACCCTGGACCCTTCCCCGTCATTGAATAGCGCCTGAGCCACCAGACATCGGACTAATGACCAGCCATCACCGTCCTGCACAACCCAGCCATCTGGAGAGGAGGATATACCCCCTCTGGTTCCTTTCCCAATCAATCACGCATGCAAAATGACACCGAATGTCATTCCGTTCATACAGTAGGAGAACGGTTATTAATGTATTCATCTGGTACCCTCTAAGTGAATACATTAATACATAAATATTATTTCTCAAACGACGGCTCGGTCGCCTCGAGGCTTTTCTAACAGAGGTTTACTGGAAGAGTGTGAGCCTTTCATTTCAACTGTGTGAGAACTGGTGTGTGCGTGTGTTGTCCTGTTTCTCGCTGCAGTGACACTGACTTGTCCCTTAGTCTTTATTCCACACTTTCACCCCCCATCTGGCCCTTTGCTCCCAGATCAAGCGAAGCACTTTCTCCAGGCTGAGTGCTTCTCCTAATTAAACCCCAAATAAGCCCATCTGTTGAGCTATTGACCACAGCCAGCGTTCCAGTTTTATTAGGAACGCAATATTTAGCTTCCAGGGTGTTCATGACGGATGGATGCATACGGCTCTATATAAAGCTGCGTGATTAATACGCTATTTTTGGCTCGAGATGTCATCCTGGCTCTGCAGTACCGAACGTGGTAATACTTGTCAAGAGATTTTAAAACAAGCAGTCGCACAGGACGTGTTGAAAAATCAATATACAGCTGTCCTGATGGGCTCTTTTGAGTCCATCCTCGGTGACGTAATCCCAAAGGGGCAGTTAATGGAGAGGATATCCCACAAAGCAGCTGCGGTGGCGCAGAGAGGACGGGGATGGAGCGTTGGAGATAGACAGAACAAGACTGTGGAGGGGTAGCATGATGAGTTGTTGGGCTTTGCTGTGTTTCTGTGATAAAGAAAAAAAACACTAAGGAAGCAGCAGGCCTTATAGAGGGGGAGGGAGGACCAGAGGAGGCTAACACGGAGACAATGCCATTGAGACCAGCCATCGGGAACACGCAACAGCCAATCAACAGTAGTACAGGAACAAAGAGCAGCTGTTCTGAAAAAAAAAAAAAATAAAAAATATATATATATATATATATATACACACACACAGAACGATCTTATGTTTATGACTGTAGTGCTGTGTTACTTTGTCAGGCATCAAGTCCACCTGTGCAGCTCAAAGAGCAGCATCTTCATCTGTAAAGCTGATGGCGAACAAACCTTGTAACTGATTGGAATTCCTTTCTGTTTCATTTGAAATCTCTATTAAAAGCAAAAAAAGCCTACTGACTCGTTTACATTTTATATGCCACCCTAATAATCCAAAAACTAAATTTCCAACAATTTAGCCTATCAAGTCTTTCTTGCCCCCGATTCAGAATTCAGGTGGAAATCGCTAGTGTTTTGTGCTGAATTGAAGATTTTCTGAGTGCTAGCAGGCAAAGTGCATTTCAAAGCCAGGCTGTTGCTGTCTCCCTGTGATCTCCAAGACAGAAAGCATGGTCATTGTGAGAAGAGCCTTGTGGGAAGGGGGTGCAACCATGACAACCAGCCACTGTTACCCAGCACTCTACAAACGAGAGCCAATTGAACACTGGGAAAAAAAGAAGACTTCAACCCCCTCGGATAGAAACACACAGACAAATTGTTCCGAAAGTCAGCGCAGCAAGACAGTCAGCCGCTGACACTTCACACGGGCTGAAACACAAAGCTTTATTTGTGGCAGATCAGAAAATGTACACCGGCGGCTTTTTCACTTTTTCATTGCATATCAACGAGGGGTGATTTTATTACGGCAGTACTTGTGAAAAATCGAAATGTTCATTTTTAAGATTTTGGAGATTTTCTTAGTACTTGGATAATTATGGATTCACAGAACAGTAAAATATTAGAGGATGACCTCTATCAACATTTGGCCACCGAGGTAAGCTAGCTAGCTAACGTCGCAATATGCTAGCAATGAACAAAATTCTTGTTTTATGGTATATTTTGACAGGACAGGCCACTGTTCAAGAAATCACAATTTAAATCGAGATTTCCTAAACTAAAACGCCACTTGCATCTACTTGTGGGAAATGCTAAATCGCTATTAGGAATAGAACAAGTCCCAGATTTGTAGTTAGATGTTTCTAGACAACTTTCATAGATTGTTTTTGTGTTAAAAGTCAACATATTTAACGCTATTCACCCCACATAAGAAAAAACGAATTTTGATTAGTCCATTTCCATTCCGCCGGTGGGATATATCTGGCGTACAGAGTAAAGAAATATATAGTATAGTATATAATAGCGTAGAGCTCCATCTTGACCTCTTCAGTTAAGTCTTTTTTCCCCCAAAATAGTTTTAGGAGGCCAGAGGATCTCAGCAAGCCCTGCATGATCACTCAGTTTCACGCACTGCGGCTGTTTATGGAACTCTGCCAGTAGCTCTTTACTGGTGCTATACATCAGCTCCTCTCTTCCAGCGGACCCTGAATGGCTCAGGAGTGGGATGGACATGGTTTGATTATGTCCCTGTCTTGCCAGGAAGTGTTTTAGAGGCCTGCAGCTTTCACAGGGTATCGCGTGAAGCCCTGACCTGACATTCAGCCTCCATCTGCGGGCCTGCAGTCTGCGTGGCTCAGCCACTCCCCTGCTTCATTAAAGAGCCACCCCTGGGAAGCCTAGCTGAAGGAGCGAGTGGGGTAGGAAAGAGACGTAATATGACAGGGTAAAGACGAGAGGGGAAATATAAAGCAAGCAAATTGCATGCGTTTACATGCCAAGGTGTCCTCAGGTTGCAAGCATAGCTCGTTATAGTGTAGTGTGTAAAAGTAAGAAAATGCCGGCTTGCATGTTCAATCGGATCCAGAGGAAGGAGGGAGTGAAATTAAACAGAAGAGTTGCTTTATTCCCTCAGTGGTCCTGCTTTAGCTGAGAACTGAGAACTCTCGCTTGCACCCCCACTCCCCTCCTTCGTTCTCATCCATCTCGTCCCATCCCCCAATCACTTGCTTTCTCTGTACGAGTCTCTTTCGTGACATATGGACGATCCTCTGTGGTGGCGGCTCCATTTATTGTGCAGCGTTACTCTCAGCAGCTATGCCAACGGCTGCAGAATGCACTAAAATCCCTGCCGCTAACCAGCCAGAGGCCTCCAGCTACAGTTAGATTCATTTAGAGATGACAAGTTGCAATCGGCACTAAACTAATGTGTTCGGCCAAGCCCCACACGGGCTCAGCCTTTTGTTGTGCAATATATAAGGAATAAAACGCGACAAAGCGACAGAGTTGTTAAATGGACAACAATCAATTGTGGCCCAATGCGAAGCAGAGTTGTCTTTAC
Organism: Chrysichthys thysi; assembly: GCA_030068315.1. Classification (NCBI taxonomy): domain Eukaryota; kingdom Metazoa; phylum Chordata; class Actinopteri; order Siluriformes; family Claroteidae; genus Chrysichthys; species Chrysichthys thysi. The sequence goes on from JAQLOM010000023.1 coordinate 9,577,652, forward strand.
CACCCCGAATTCATTATTTCCCAATAACAGGGCATCTAAACTGTGATTTGCTCCTCTTATACTACAGCAATTTGACAACAATTCAATTTCTCGTTTATTTCTGAATGGCACGGTGTGCTTTTCTTTCATAGTCAATTTTAGTCAGATGTCATGTGGTGGAAGATCCGCAAGGAAAGTTAGTTCTTGTCATCACTTACTATAAGCAGCTGGTCCCTCGACTGTCTATGTTTTTTCCCCCCTCTTTCTAGAAGTTAATAAGAGAGAAAAATGCAGCTTGTCATGTTGCAGAGAAACCAGCAAGTGCAAAGAGCTCTGTCCTGAAGACTCTCCAGTGGCAGAAAACTTACTGACTGTTACAAAGCAGCTCCAGTCACCTGAGACTCCTTACATAAATGTTAAATAAACATCTCACAGAAAACTTCACCAATTCAAGAACTATATATCTCGCTTTGTAAAATACATTTTTTATTACTATCTTTAGATTATGTCCAGCGTCTGCTACGCAACTCCATGTGAATTAGTTATTAGTAGAGTGGGACCTTGACATACGACATTAGTTCGTTCCAGGAGCAAGGTCGTATGTCAAAAGTGTTGTAAGACAAATCGAATTTTTGAATCCATGAAAATGAATGGAATTACTAATAATTCGTTCCAAACCCCCAACAAATCACACCGATTTCTTTTGTTATGTGTTTTTAAATAAGAGAAATGTCCTATATAAATAACAAATAATGTATAAAACAATAA
>JAQLOM010000023.1:9584413-9598137 GCA_030068315.1 Chrysichthys thysi
ACACACACACACACACACACACACACACACACACACACACACACACACACACACACACACACACACACACCTAAGGGCAATTTAAATTAGCCAGTCCAGGAGGAAACCCTTGTACCAGCGGAAACATCTGCAACTCACTGCATAGGAATTCTTACCCTCAGTTTTTGGACACGTTCTCTTACTGCAGCGGATGGAGATTCGATTGAAAAATGCTTGAATATATTTTGTTGATGTAGCTTTAGGAATTCTGTGCACATTGTAGGCTGTTAAAAATATCCAAGAACAAGCTGTACTTTTTCCCTGTTGCTTGAGCAATTTCAGAGTAGTCATCACTCTCACTGTGTCAGCTCAGTGATAAACTTTATAGAAGGAGCTCAGTTAATCTTCCTCTCTCATTCTCTCAGTTTATCACTTTGGTGGTGAAGTGAGTCACTGTTCCAATTGTTCGGTACTCCAAGCAGAACCAAAGTGTGATGTAGTTATATAGTATCTCCCGATCATTCTTTGCTCAGGGTGACAGCCAGCTGATAGTTTGTGTACTGCTGTTGAAATGATATGATGATATACAGAATGAATAGGCAGTTTGGGTAAAGCTGTATAGCATGTCATAGGCTTCACTGAACCAAGGGGGCATAGGGCAGATGTTAAACCATCATAAAGATCAACCTGAATCTCATCCATCACTTCTTCTGATTGCTGCTTCATCCTTCAGCCACCGTTTGAGGTTCTGTCACTGCTCCCTTCTGGACATGATTCTCTCGCCAAAGAACCCACAGCTAAGAGATCAAGTGGATTTTAACCCGAGTTGAACTGTGAAGTTCTGTCAAGAAGAGAACGGTGGGACAGTGGTGGCTCAGTGGTTAAGCCATTGGACAATTGATCGGAAGGTTGTGAGTTCAAATCCAAGCACCGCCAAGCTGCCTCTGCTGGGCCCTTGAGCAAGGCCCTTACCCCTCAACTGCTCAGTTGTATAAATGAGATAAATGTAAGTCGTTCTGGATAAGGGCATCTTCCAAATGACCCTAATGTAATGCAATGTTAAATAGAAGGGAGTGTTTGTATGCAGGAATCTGACTAACCTGTGCATGAATAACATCTGTACCTGTAACCATGTTGACACAGCTCTTTAAAGCCAAGCAGCCATGTCTCCTGACCTTATGCCATGTTAAAAAATAATCCCATGACAAGGTGAAGCCTGAAATCCAGTAATCAGTGCTCATATGCTAATCTGTCTCGTCTGTTTTCTGATAAGTACAAGCAAACTCCATCTCTGTGTCACTTCTTCAATAAAATACCTCTGCGCAGGGTGGTCAGTCAGAACATAAGTATATGCTCCTGTCTTTAATTCTTATTAAATATGCATGATTATGGGGCAAACAATTAGCATCAAAGGCGCACGTTGTTAGCAATCAAGAGAAGACTCCAATGCTGGCAGGGATAATTAGGCATGCGCTGCCTGAATAATTGCACAGTGGCTAATGCAGAATGCTGTGTTGCAATTCTAGTCCCTGCAAATCAGAGCAATTACATTAACCAGGCTCTGGTAATTACCCCAATCCAGCAATACACAGAGCTTTCCTCCAGGCCTCTGGCACACACCTCCCACTCAGTGCTGATTCCATCTTGATTTTAGGATGCTGTTCGTTACTATCTTCATGTTCTGTGTTTGTTATTGTCATCTTTAATTAGTTATTCTCAAAAGAAGTGGCTTATATTGAATCCACTTTCAGTAAAGGGGAGGATTGAAAAGAAAAATGCACTGTGAACTACTGACAGTGCAATATTTTTAATTAACATGGGATTGTGGGCCTTTCTGTGTCGAGTGTGCCTGCGTGAGTTTCCCCCGGGTGCTTCAGTTTCCTCCCACAGTCCAAAGACATGCAAATTGGGTCAACTGGCTAATCTGGATTACCCATAGGTGTGGGTATGGGAGTGAATGACTGTTTGTATCTGTGTCGGCCATGTGATGGATTGGCAACCTGTCCAGGGTCCAGGGCCTCTCACCCAAAGTTAGCTCCAGTTTCCCCTAGAGCCGAGGTGGATAAGCGGTCTAGATAATGAACAAATGGATGAATTTTGATTGTGCAGAATGTATTCAGTCTTTGCTACCTTACCCACAATTCCATCCAATTACTTAGCGTTGATAGCATATCTAGTAAATTAGCCCTTGTTTCTGGTTCTTCCTTGTTTTTCATGATGTGTACACTCTGCTCAACCAGATCAGCTTCCAAAACTTCACATTTCATACTAATACCACCATCGATAGCATTGTGCTCATCATCTCGTAGCTCGCTAACCAGCCGGGCCATGTCTCTAATGCAAACTCAGAGCACCTACGTTGTTGGATTCTGGAACGTTTCATCCATTGGTTGCTATCATCGTCTTATATGGAAAAATAATATCGTTGTAAATTGGTATGAGAGTATAAGAAGCTCTCTGTCTTTGTTTTTAGGCGCTAACAATGAAACCTGAGCTCATGCCATTGAAACCTCTCTGGCATGGTCCCCCTGTGAGGTCAGTGTGGGACATAAATACTAATTTCTCAAATGGATAATAAAAATACAGCACCAACCAACACATTAGAACCAGACTCGCTAAGCATATCCCAAAGATTTCGGGTCATACATCCTAAATGTGTTTCAAGATGAAGGTTTCCTTTAAGGCACATTATTGACTCAGTGTGGGAACAAACAGCACTCCCCATCCTGCCACTATAATGGAACCTGTCATCAGTGCACTTGTTCTTGGCTTCCTATAAGTGACTTCAGCTCCTAAGGCCTTGGCTGTAGATGATATATGGTGGCGGTTAAGCCGAATCCTCCGACACAATGACCCTAGCGGCAGTGAGCAGACACATGGATTCGCCAGGGATACAAATTGGTCACTCTGGTCAAATCTATGTGACCTGGGTGTTTGGCTGAAAAAGCTTTCTTCGATTGAGGTCAGTAAAGTGTCACTGAGGGGGAATAGAAGGAGTCGCGGGCGATGTGCGTCCATCAGCCCGTCAGCCCGTCAGTCTCTCGTTTCGGAGAGCCAATCACCTGCCGCCTGAGAAACCGTGTTCACCGGGCTCCTCAGCTTCACACCCAGAGGCCAGTAAAAATCGACAAGGCCACGACCCAACATTAAACCCCATAAATGCCTTTATGGCCTTTTGTGTTACATTTATGAGCTTTCTCTCGAGCATTTACAAGCCTGATGTGCTACAGTGTACCACAATATATCAAACACACAGCAGTCCCAATCAAACAGCAATGCTCTGTGGACACCCAGGAGGGTTGTAATCTGCGTTATTTATTCATTTATATATTTTTAAGGGAAAGCAAGGAGGCAGCGCAGTGCTGCCATGGTTAGCACTGTTACCGCATAGCAAGAAGGTTCTGTGTTTGAAACTGTTGGCCAACTGGGGCCTTTCTGTGTAGAGTTTGCATGTTCTCCCTGTGCCTGTGTGGGTTTCCTCTGGGCACTCCAGTTTCCTCCCACAGTCCAAAGACACGCACATTAGGTGGATTGGCTACCATAATTGCTCGTAGGTGTGAGTGTGTGCATGTGCACATGCATGAACCCGAGTCCCAAGGTAGGGGAGGGTTGAGCGTGGGGCTAGCGACCTCACCCTGTAGAATGCACATAGCTACAGAAATGTCACCCGAGCCCCGTGGGGGCCGCTCGGCCCCCTATGTGCTGTACAACGTGACAAGGATCGAAGACTAAATTAGACTCCAGTCCAAAGACATGCAGATTAGTGTGAATGGTTGTTCTTCTGCCCAGGGTGTACCCTACCTCTCACCTGAAGACAGCTGGGATTGACTCCAGCTTCTCCACAACGCTTAATGAATAAGAATTATAGATAATGGATGGATGGAAAGCAAAGAAGATAATAGACTAAAGTGTGGACTAACTAAAACAATACAAATTCCACTGAATAATACTCTTAATAATAATAATAATAAAAAAAATCATTAATACTAATGGATTCTAACCAGGGAGGCTGAACAGCCAAAATGATACTGTTATTTTTCCTCTTTATTGCAATTCTTTATTACTTGCTACGATTATTCAGCCAGCATTTTGATACATTTGCGGAAATATCTACTGTATGATCTCTAAACCAAAAGGAAACTGGCTGCTCCGTGCAGTGGCACAGCGAGAAGCGTATCCACCTCTCAGCTCCTCGGTCGTCAGTTCCATCCTGAGCCTGGGTTACTCTGGAATCTCACATGTTCTCCCTGGGATCACGTGAGGTTCTCTGGTTCTCTCCCACCCCCTGAAAACATGTCAGTAGCTGAATTGGCTATGCTAAATTGCCCCAGGTATGAATGTGTGAGTGTATGATAACCTGCAATAGACTGGCATCTCATCCATGACATGCTCTCGACTTGAACCCGTTTTTTTTGCACCAGGATTGACTCTGGATTCACTGCAAGCATGATAAGGATGGAGCAGTTCCTGAAACAGCCATGTCTTTTACATTTCATGTCAATAAAAATACCACCAAATTGTACATTCATAAAAAGAATTAAGGCCATAAATATTGTTATCTATTAACAGCCCATTAGAAAATATGAACGAGCTCCACGAATATTTTGATGATTTTGTGAATTAACTGATGAAATTGATGTCAGAAGTACTACAGTAATTGTCCAGTGGTATCAACCAGTTGCAGTTTAGTGATTAAAAAGGACAGACGAACAGACTGAACGGCACGCAGACCACGATGTTAAAGCTGCTGAAGGTTGTAAGGTGAAATCATGAGCAGTGACAGGCCCATTAGCAGCAGCGGCGGCTCTGCTGACACAGGCCTGTCCACCAGCTCCGAGCAAAATCGAGTCAGCAGCTTCCTCAAACCCAAGCCGAGTCGTGCTTAGAGTAGCAGGGGGGCCTTTCTCCTCCTTCGGCGTGCAATAAAAGCTGATTAGAGTTGAAACAGTTGGCCGGTCGTCCCCTCCTTCACAGCTGCTGGATTAGAGGCCGAAGCCTGTCATCTGTGAAATGAAATTTTGGATGGCCGAGTGGGGAGAGGCCACATGTGGGTGTGTGAGTGTTGAGGGGGAAAGGGGGTTTGAACAGAAGGCCTGCAAGATGGCAGATTGAAGGTTAAAGGTTCTCTCTAAATATATAATATTCAGTATATAATCAGATATTGGATGAATATTTTATAGCATGAAACTCATAGATTCAGCCCCGCCTCCCATGCTAGGCTTTTGCTTTTAATTTGTCAGGGTTACGGCTGGTTAAGATTGGTCATCTGATAGTGGGATTTTTCAGTCTGTTGTAAGATTGTAATGTTTCTCATGCTCTGCTATAGGGTAGATTTTTCAGGCATAAAAAGCATCTTTTGCTGTTGTTGATGTAGATTATTTCATAATGAACCTTTTAATCGATGGATGTTTAAACATTTAACAGTAGAAAGAAAGAATATTAAAAAAAAAAAAAAAACCAGCATGAGTTGGAAAATCAAAATGCTTTAACTGGTTGAAAAAAATGACTTCTAGGATTATTAATATTCAAAGATTGCTCAGTGTTAAAGACAAAAAAGTATAAAAGGCAAAACTGTTTAAAGTCTTCTTAGCCAAAGTAGTTGCAATTGTTTGCTTTCGATCCTCAATAAAAAAATTTTTTTTTAAAAAGTCATTGTTCCCAAATGGCTAAATAATCTTAAAAGGGTCACTATACATTTATATTTATAGTGTATTCATGTTTATTCTTGTTCAATCATAATCAATATTAATAATTTTCTTGATATCATCAAATTTGTAGTGTGCGTGTGTAAACCTTGAAGTGCTGGATCCTTAACCACTTTTTCGGTGCCACGGGGGAGAAAAAATCCCATCATAAATGCCACCGTTCATTTTTATTGTGGTGAGAACAAAAAAAAAAGCTCATCATGAACAGAGAACCAAAAGTAGATCTTCAGTGGCATCGCTCTAAAAAACTATTTCTGGCATATTTGTTTTAAAAGTGCAGAGGATTTTAGGATTGATTTTCATTTAAATGCTTAAATATTTAAGCATAATTTGTTTAGAAATTAAAATAAATCATTTGGTCAGGATATTGGAAAAAAAAGCCTCCAGAAGATGATGTCGTCAGAAGAGCCTCAGCTAAACGAAGTCTGTTTAAGATCTACAATCGTTTATTCCACAGCGATTTCTTCACAATCACCTTTGCATGAAATCAGTTTCTTTTCTGTTATCTAACAGAAAAAAAAAGGTATGGGAGTTAAAAAGTATAGACAAGAACCGGGGGCTTCATGGCTTCATCACATACATCAACACGCTGTAGGGTTGGTGGACTTGTGAACCTGATTGAATGCACCCTAAGAATAAATCCCTTCAAAGTAGGACAAAGCCTCCCACCCTCACCGTCTGATCCCACATCAGGGGAAGACATAAAGCCCGTGTCACAGCTTTAGACCTCAGAGACTCACAGGTCTACTAGTAACCTCAGCACATCACCTCTAGGGATTTAGGTCTTACACAGGATCGTTAGAGAAATCTAAGAAACATGGGGTCAAAAGGTTGAAGGCTATACTCCTGTCTGTCCCTCCACGATACGTTGATGCGTACATTGTTCATATGACGCACCGCCTGTTTTCTTTTCAACTCACACAAACAGTAACGATGCATTCGAGATCACATCTGGGAGGAAATGAGAAGCACAGCAATTATACAAGCTTCAGGATTTTAATTAAATCTCTTTAGACCGATCCATAATATAGCAAGGATGGATTAAGAATAACTTGGAAATTCCCTTCAGAAGAACAGAATGAGTGCTTTTCATGTTATTTTCAAGTATGCACACCAAAATATATATATATAATGTATGAGGTCCTCGGGCTACAACAGTATTAACATACATCATAAGTGTACGACGATCACTCCGATAAAAACTTTAAAAAACTCGAGACACGTAGCGTTGTACTTACGGACTACATGGGTCGACTGTAAAAAAAAAAAAAAAAAAAAAAAGCATGTAAGTGTTCCATTTGTGTTGCTTTGTTTGGCGACTTTTTGGCTCTCATCATGGCTTCAGATGGGAGTACTTCGACGAAGAGGAAAGCCTGACGATGGAAGTGAAATTAGACATTATGAGATCAGAAAAGGGAGAAACAGCGACAGATATCAGATGTCAGTTTTTCCTGTTACTACAGTGCAGGGTACAGTATATTTATGTCCTTTTCTTTTTCTGTGGCTAAGTTGTGTTTTTATATTCTAGATTATGATTTTACAACTGTGCTAGGATTGGGAAGTGACTTAGGCTAGGGTGTGTTTCCACTTACACCAGAATTTGGGTTACATCACCGTTATAGGAACAGAACTGTGTTGTAAGCCGAGGACCCCGAGGAACTCCTGTGTGTGTTTATATATATATATATATATATATATATATATTATATCCCCAAAAACAAACAAATAATATATACAATGCATTAACACAGAAATATAATTCCTGTTACAACTAGTGCTGTAAAGAATACTAATGGTAGTATTAATGAAGGACAAAATGATAAGTAAAAGAAAATAACAATAATGAGAATAATAATAATAATAATTAATAAAGTTCAAGCAATGTCCATAACATGCAACTCATGTAGTCCCTAACAGGATTTGAGTCATTTATATACTGTAAATATACTAGTAAAGATTAAACAGACTAACTAATCCTGGATAGCAAAAACACTTGCATGAACTTTTTCCTTTTTTTCTTTAAAGCTCATGACAAATTTTCCTCCTGCATACATAAATCATTCAAAAAAAGGCATTTACATCATGGCAATTACATTCAAGCAAATAAAATAATACACAACATTTGGAATGTACTGTATATTTTCTCTTTGCATAGCAAGGGTGGATTCAATATGAGCCTTATTAAATCGGTCAGTGCTTTAAAAGTGCTTTAACTGACAGGAGGAACACTCCCGTGACTCCTAACACATCTGAAAAGATTGCTGAGTGTTATTGACCAAAAAAGTAAAAAAAGGTAAAAAACCGAAACCCATCTGAGCAACAGCAGTTGGAATCATTTGCCTTCCCTCACCCATGTGATTGTAAAACAATTGTAACTACAAATCATCTGAAAAGGTCACTTCACATTTATAATCATAGTAATGCAAAAAAACAAACAAACAAAAAAAAAAACCCCAATCAGTGTTAATCATTTCTTGATTCCCATGCCCTTAAGACTGTAGTGGTAGGTCAAATAAAGTGTGTGTGTGTGTGTAAGGGTAAAAAAGGGTATGAAACAGCATCACTGTACTAATGTGTATGCTGCTATGTGATTATTACATAAAGTGAAACCTGGAACTTGACTGTAGATCAGGTGTAGATAATGCACTGATTGTGAGGATAGACAGAATAGAAGAGAAGAGAAGAAAAAGAAAAAGGAGAGAAGTGTTGAGCTTCGAGTTGGTCAGTAGAGGTCGCTGAGGCCTGCAGTTTTTCTGGCTTTCTGCATCAATGCCCGCAACTGGAACTGCTTCCGTGAGAGAAGTCTTACATGCTACGATACACACAAAGCAGAAAAAACCCCAAACTTTAATACTGTATATATCTACAGAGGTAATGTTTATCTGCAAGGCAAAGCAAACACACTTCTAATATCATCCTGAAGGGTTCCTGACATGCTCTCACACACATTGTGGGCAACAAAGATAAATGATTTAAAAGGGAAACAAAGCAGGCCAACCACTGTATATATTAGGGCGGAACAATTCACTGCGTTTAAAACGTGATCATGATTTTTGGCTTCCTCAAATAATGAATTCTAAGCTTCAAAATGTAGATCAAAATTCCTAACTGGGTAACGTTCGATATTTCTGTTTATTCACTCTGGAGTATCACCAACCACAAATTTCCCGTTCAATGGTTTAACGGTCTTTAAAAGACATATTACTGTGGCGTATAAGGAATGTTCACATGATAGACCATGCAGATTTAACAAAAATAATCCACAGTGGTTGCTGTTCCCACCACTAAATGGATTATTTTTAAATAACTGCATGGTAGTGTGTGTTATTACACTTATACTACAGCAAATTGCCCATGATTGCAATGTTTTAACTTGTAAAAGACAATTTACACATTTTCACAATTGATCAGTTATTCCCAAGAAGCCTTGACAAACTTTGCAAAGCACCATGACTATTACCAATCGCTGACACCCAAGACTCCATAAGTGAGAGAAATTAGGCTCTTTCTTTATCCCTGTGAATGAGCTGTTACTACAGAAACAATAACGTTAGAACAAGGACGTTAATAAAAACCTCCCATCCATGTTACAGCTAGAACTACAGTCCAAGCCATGCGGTTATACAAAAATAATGCACATCATTCAGGTTCAAGAATTCATCCGCACTGTGGTATAAATTTTCTTATATTACATTGTTGAATTCTCAAATTTGATTTGTTATGAGGTGTTTATTTCTTTAAAAAAAAAATGTTGTACAACAGCTGGTCTTGATAGGAATTCCGGCTTCGATGCACATCACAGGTTTACTTTAAAGCTCACTCACTCACTCAACTTCTGCTGCTTAATCCTGTTCACGGTCACGGGGGGACGCTGGAGCCAATCCCAGCTGACTTTGGACGAGAGGCGGGGTTACACCCCGTACAGGTCGCCAATCCACCGCAGGGCGACACACAGACAGACAACCATTCATACACCCTCACATTCACACCTATGGGCAATTTAGAGTAGCCAATCAGCCTAATCTCCTCTGTGCATGTCTTTGGACTGTGGGAGGAAACCGGAGTACCTGGAGGAAACCCACATGGAGACGGTGAGAACATGCACCCAGGTCAACCCCGGGGATCAAACCCAGGACCTTCTTGCTGTGAGGCAACAGTACTAACCACCACACCACTGTGCCACCCTACATTAAAGCTCTTCTTCTAAAATGATCATTGTTTCTACAGTAACAGCTCAATCACAGGAACTTGTATGACGGAATCACAAAATCAAAACATCATAATGAAGGGATTAATAATGTGATATTATTTGACAAAGTAAAATGTGTAACTGTTGCTTGGGCAAAGTTTATAGTAAGGTGTTTAACATTTATGTTAACAGTCTTCAGTATCTTTTTTGCCATGGGAGTCTTCGGACTTTCCACTTTTTGCATTCTTGGTAACATGATAAGCTCTTTTTATCTTTGCACTTACAAAGAGGAAAAAAAGAGAGGGTGGTGGGGGAATGACGATAATGTGAGTAATAAAAGAAATGAACGTGTTTTGTGGATATCCAAAGAAACTACCAGACTAACATCACTGGACTAGACACTTTGACCAACACTCTGACCTCTGCAAATACTCCAAGTATCAAGTTAAAGAAACAGGACTGACCTTGAGGAAGATGTCCAAGTCGATGACGTCTCTGCGTAATGCCTCGCCCAGGTAGAAGATAGTGTCTTCGATGGCGTTCTCCTCGGCATACAGGTTTAGAATTTGGCGGTAGAGCGGCGCTGTGGGCACGATGAGTTCGTCAATATCGTTATTCTCTGACTGCTGTTCCATTTTGTCCAGAGCAGCTGTGAGCTCCTCGTCCTTCTTCTTCAAAACCTCTACATTTCTGTCCACATCAGTCTGGAAAAGTACGAGAAAATATGTAGACTCTAACACAACTAAATCCAGATCACAAGAGAATGAACCCTAAACCATTCTATTGAAGGATCTAACAATAGAGCTGCACTGTGTCGACAACCATTCATTTTATTACACTTTACCAGGAACACCTGCACCCCTGTATATTCATGGAATTAGCCGATTATGTGACAGCGGCACAATGCATAAAATCTTGCACATACAGGCTGACCAAAACTCCAGTTTCAGTAAGCCCATGCCCATTATAGCCTCAGATTCCTCAGCTTCCTGACAGGAGTGAAGCCTTTTGCTGTTGTAGATCATACACCTGACGATTTGATATGCTGCGTGTTTTCTGCTCTCCAGTACGTTTCTGCCGTTGTAACGAGTGCTTAATTGTGTTACCAAAGGCTTTCTGTCAGCTGGAACCACTCTTATGGCAAGCTGTTTTAAAATTCAATCAAGTCGCACTAATAGCATTTCTAGACATGAATTACTTTTCAACTGGTTAGAATTGAAAGCCAACATATTCGTAATGTAATTTTGACTACTAGCAATTTTAATTAAAGATAGATATCGACAGTTCAGTTTTCACCTCAGTTCAGGCTTACCAAAATGGCATCCACGGTGGTACTTCTGCTTATTACGCAAGTACTATATCTTGCCCCGCTCTAGAATCTTTGGTTTTCCTCTAATGGAAATGTCCATTGTAGATATCTGTAACTCAATTACTACTGGTCAAAACTTTCCATCGACTTCCATGCAACTTCAATTGTACACATCAGTAATTCAATTTAGACATGTTAGAATTCCCAATCAACATATCAATAATGTAAATTTGACAAGTAGTAAAACCAATCTAATGCATCTACAATTCATTTATCACTTGTCAGAATGGTAGTTCTTGATGTCAACAGTTCAATTTTCACTAGGAGAAATGCCAACTGTTCAATTCAATTCTTACCAGTGGCAGTGTTCACTGTCAATATCTACAATTGCACTTACATTTCAGAGACCTCCAGAACTCCAGAATCATAAAATTCAATTTTGACTAGTCACAGTTGAATTGTTGATATTGCGCCTTCAACTTTTTTTTTTTTTTTTTTTTTTTACTAGTAAGAATGTTTTTCATTTTTGCATTTCAGATATCAGAAAATGCAATTGTGAAATTCTATTCTAACTAGTAACAATTATAAATAAGATATCTCCAATTCTTTGCAGAACTAGTCAACATTAAATTGGAGATATCAAAAAAGCTATTCCCACTAGTCAAAACATTGCTAGTTTTAAATAATAGCAAATTAGGGCAGATATCCAAAAAGAATATGCAAATTGGAACATGTATTCAAAATTAAATTGTAGCACGTCAAAATTGTTTAAGAGATCTTAAATTAACCTTCTGATATGTCAAAAAGGATATTTAAATTCACGCCACACTCCGTGGTGACATCAGCACTGGTAAGCAGTGGCTGGGTGACATCCTGTTTTATTAAACGATGGAAAATGAAGGGAGAAGGACTTTTAAATACTGAGAGGGCCACATATCCAAAATAGATTTTACATGTCAAGGTGTGACATTTCGACATGTGGAAAAGAATATGCAAATTAGGGTGACATTTCCAAAAAACGGTTTGCTGATATGCTGGAACAGGACCAATCTGACATGTGGAAACATAATACCACTAGTGAAAATTAAATCGCTACTAGTCAACCCTACTGATTACATGTTAAAACAGCTTGCCGTGACCTCTCTCAACAAGAAGGCATTTTTGTCTACAGAACTGCTTCTCAGTGGATGGTTTTTGTTTTGTCTTTTGCTTCGCACACCATTTGTTGTATTTTGCTGTTGTATATGAAAATCTCAGGAGATCAGCAGTTTCAGAAACACTTAAACCAGGCCATTTTATAAATATTGCATGGTCAGTTACACTGAGAATGTGAACATTAACTGAATGAAACTTTTGCTGTTTTGTATCTGCATGAATGTATGCAGTGGCATTGGGCAGCCACATGACTGGCTGTAAAATGCATGCATCACCTCAGGTGTGCCTATTAAAAATATGTTTTAAAAATGTGTGTTTGGTTGTATTTTTACAGATACAGACAAAGACATACTATCTCTTGGTCCAGCTTGGAGATCATCTCCTCCAGCTTCTGGTGACCGTTTTTCAGGTCCTGCTCAGTCCTCTTGAGAGCATCCAGTTCAGCCTGAGCGCGGTCCATCTCCTCCTTCATCCTCCAGCGCAGCTTGTCACTCACTGCAGACACCAGAGACGCGCGGATCGTGTCCTCGCCGATGGTGGCATCACGACTGGGACCTGAGAGTTCATTTTGCCAGCAGTCATTTCTGAAGGTCAGACGACAGGCTAAAACAAAAATACACTCAGGTTTTGTACAGCTTACCTCCAGCAGTGGTGGGAGTATAGAGTGTCGTTCCAGATGTGGCTGGGTATCCAGAGGTGCCCGCAGGGTATGGATAACCCTGAAAACTTCTAACAGACACATTAAGAAGAATGTTGTAGAACAAAGATTTAATCATATGAGCAGAAGAAAGAAAAGTTAATGACTTTTTACCCCGGGTTAGGAGAGTAACCCTGGACAAATGGACTGCTCGGAGTGTTTGGCAAGTAGGAAGCTATAAGAAAGAGGAAAAAGTCAACACAAATGGTAAATGACTTTTTTCCGCAGAAATTTAAAACACTTAAAAAGCACTAAACGATGACGTGTTACAAATTTCTGATGGCCAAAAGTGTCAAGCATCAAAGGCAACAAAAATCTAATACAACAAGTTACATACATACAAGTTAGGTCAGAAAAGAATAAGAAAAATAAATAAAAAATAAATAAATAAACAAGCAAACAAACTGGACACAATTCTTGTATGATCTTAACCTGCCTTAAATCAACAATAATAATTTCAAACACACCATTTGGTGGACCAGCAGCTTGAAATCCTGGATATGCTGTCTGTGTGGTGGGCCGTGCAAAAACTGGGGGCTCTTCTCCGAAAACCACAATCATCACCTGGATCAGCCCAAACAGATCTGACTGAGGCTAAACCAAGAGAAAAAAAAAAGATTAATAACCAGTGCCTGAAAAACAGATCCATTAAAATGACAGTGGAATCATATTACCTGCATAAAGAATGAA
>JAQLOM010000023.1:9660421-9673174 GCA_030068315.1 Chrysichthys thysi
CTTGATTTTCCCATGATGTCAAAGAAAGAGGCTCTGTGTTTGAGGTGTGCCTTTATATACATCCACAGGTGCCACCAGTTAACTCCAATGAAATCAATTAACCTATCAGAAGCTTCTTAAGCTCAGAATGGAATCATCTGGAGTTTTCATTTTGTTTCAAGACACAATAATCATAGTGTATCTTCTGACTTTGATGAAAGTGATAAAAAATACATAATAATTCTCCCTTGCTCGATTCTGACATTTAACAAATACAAAAACATGTTAACATTTATTGATCTAAAACAGAAAATGTTTACTCTAATTTAATGTTTGACAGTTTTTGTGTTTTTTTCTGAAGTGTATGTAAATATCTGGTTTCAACTGTATAAAAGGAATGTCTTAGAGAGGCAGAGGCTCTCAGAATAAAGATGGGCAGAGACTCTCCAATCAATTGTGGAATACTTTAAAAACAATGTTCCTCAACGTCAAATTGCAAAGACTTTCCAAATCTCATCATCTACAGTGCATAACATCATCAAAGGATTCAGAGAAACTGGAGATATTTCTGTGTAAGGGACAAGGCTAAGACCTTTCTTGGATGCCGGTGGTCTTCGGGCCTCAGACGACACTGAATATGGTGAACATTTGGCGCATCATTAAGTGAAAAATATTTCAAAGACTACCACAAACTCTTCAGCAGCTGGAAACCTATATAAGGCAAGAATGGGACCAAGCTCCAGCACCAAAACTCTACAAACTCATAACTTCCATGTCCAGACATCTTCAAACTGTTTTGAAAATAAGAGGAGATGTTACACCATGGTAAAAATGCCCGCAGAAGGCATCAAATTTGAAATGTGCTCATTTTGTGCATAAAATTGTAAAATTTCTCAGTTTAAACATTTGCTATGTTATCTCTATTCTGTTGTGAATAAAATATTAAAATATTGGCTCATGTGATTTGAAAGTCTTTTAGTTTTCATTTTATTCAACTTTAAAGAACATCCCAACTTTTCTGGAATTTGAGTCGTATGATCGAAATTATAACAGTGTCCCTATCAAAGGGAATCCTTAAATATTCGATGTACAAATAAAAATATGTACAGTAAATTTCCACATCAGGCAGCACAGTGGTGTGGTGGTTAGCACTGTCACCTCACAGCAAGAAAGTCCCGGGTTTGATCCCACTGGGTCGACCTGGGTGCCTTTCTGTGTGGAATTTGCATGTTCTCCCCGTGTCCATGTGGTTTCCTCCGGGCACTCCGGTTTCCTCCCACAGTCCAAAGTCATGCACAGATGGGATTAGGCTGATTGGTTTCTCTAAATTGCCCATAGGTGTGAATGTGAGTGTGAATGGTTGTCTGTATCTATGTGTTGGCCCTGAGGTGGATTGGTGACATGCTCAGGGTGTACCCCGCCTTTCACCCTAAATCAGCTGGGATTGGCTCCAGCTTCCCTCTGAGACCCTGAACAGGATTAAGTGGCAGAAGATGGGCCAGTGAGTGAGACTTTCCATATCCAAGAGAATCCTTAGAAAGCTCTATGTAGAACCGTATAACATTATTCCTCTATCAACAAGAACACATAAATATTCTATAAACAAACCTATAACAGTACATTTCCATGTGAGAAGGAATTCCTAGATGTTCTATGGGGCAACCTTTAACAGAGCTGCTCTGTCAGTTAGAACCCTTTAATGTTTTATGGAGTAATCTCTAACAGTGTTTCCTTTAGAGACAGCCCTTACATGTTCCATATAGAATGCTACAACAGAGTGTTTCCCTATAACAGGGAATAATTACCGGTACATGTTCTATGTAGGAACCTATAATAAAGCATTTCCCTAAGAGCAAGAACCCTTAAACATTCAATGTTGAATTGTACAGCAGGGCGTTTTCCAATTCAGAGGACCCTTAAATGTTCTATGAAGCAATCTGTAACATAGCCTCTCCCTGTCAGAGAGAACCCTTAAATGTTCTATGTATAAAGCATGTAAAAGTCCCCATTGGAGACTCTTTAAATAGAAGATTCTGTGCAGAACCCTAATGGAGCCTGGGTCCTTACAGGAAAAGCTAAGAGCTCATAGCTATAGAGAACCCTTGAAAGTTTAAGGGACTCACTAGACAAACGGAATCACAACATTATGATATACCGAGAAATAACAAAGAGAGACTGGCTGGTATTACAAACCTGTGTGTGGTTCGTGGAGTCTCCCTGTGGAATGATCATGGGGTATATAAGCAAATACGCTTGTCTCACTCCTATCACACAGCCACACTTCCATTGTTGTGAGCCATCTAATATCTCCATGGCTTCTGCTTGTTTGTAGAGCTGCCCTGATTAGAGGGCCGCTTTGTGGGTGGCTCTCTGAATTTATTCAGCCGGGACCAAGTAAGCTCAACAGTCAACTGACTTTCTCCTGCTGGATGAAGACTGATGTGTAATGGATGATTGGAATTTCTCTTCCTTTATCTGCCTTATTACATAGCAGTAAGCTGTGTTGTCTAACTGTTTTTCAATATTAATGATCAGCCATGATGACAACGCTTCGCTTTTTCTAAACTTGGCTTGCATGGTTGGTTCATCGTGAAACATTGTGTCAGTAAACCTTTGTTTTTGAATTGGTTACTAATATTAAATGAAGTTAAACGTCATGCTCAAAAAGCAGTGTTAATGTTGGACATCATTCCATCCGAATCATCTCTCATGCTGTGAAATCCACACTCTAGTCGTCCTTCTTCTAGTTCAGTTGACGGTGATGTGGTGTGACAGCACCGACCGAGAAGATAACGAAAAGCTCACCTGAGAAATGTTTTCAAATTTGATTTGTGTGAAAGCATACACAGCCCTGATAACTTTTTTCGTAGCAATGGTAACGTATTATAACAAGTGCATAAATATAACTACTTTCTTAGAACTAATCTGCTCCAAAAACATGTAGAACACCTTCTAACCAATCAGAAGCAAGTATTCAACAGTGCTGATTCTAGCTGTTATAATGCAAGTGATAACAGGAACTAACATGTTTCAAGGATTTTTCATAGCATGACATGAAATGGATGAATGGATAAAATGGATATAGTGTTCTTTAATAAATAATAAACAAACAAACAAACAAACATCTAGCATTAGGAATAAAACACTTCAGGACATACTGCTCTAGGTAAATAACTAACTTTCAGTGCTAACATATCCCAGCACCCTGTCACTGATGACTTTTCTCCAACAGTATGTTTTGTTGTGGTTTGATCTGCTCCTTGCTTGTGTAAAGGTGGTAAAATCCCAACTAAAGGACATAAAATAGCCTTTGTTGTCTGGTTTATTTGATTCAGAATGTTTTAGTGAATAAAATAAAGAGTGTTCAATAAAACTATCCCAATTTTTGGGCCTTTGAATGGTAGTGTGTTAGTGTACATTCATGTAAAATCCTAAAACGCTCTTTGAGTTTATTGGATGGTTATAGGCTCCTTTAGGGAGCAGCTTTGAGACCTTTCTAAGAGGGAAGCATTGTCGTAGCGTTGTACATACGTGTATGCAGGGTTCCCAGAGAGACAACCGAAGTTCCCGTTTGAATTCTAGGATTAACCTTTTTTCCCCTAAGAGTGTGTAGTATGCATACTACAGCACGTACATCAGTATTTAAAGCAAATCTGATGTTCTACAGTGATGCTGGTGTGTTGAAGGTGTGAAATTTCTGTATGTTTTCTGTAGGTACTGATTTGCATGCCACGGTGTGTGAGTGTATGCACAGCCCCTTGGCCTTCCCAGCTTGCAGGTTTAATCATTGGCTTGACGTTCAGGTGCCCCCTTATCACCCCATGATTAACAATCTGTGTATTTAACATAGCACTGTAGACAGAATCGGCTTGAATACGAGACCTCATTTATCAGAGGCTTGATGATTAAAGATACGAGCTCAAAAGGGCTTGTGTCAACAGCTAGGCAGGTGCTAACCATCGCTACTGTAGTAGAGGTCTTCTGAGGTAGTGATCTTCCTGTTTCAACCAACACTTGATTATTGGAGTAACGATCCAGCGATCACCAAGTCCTAATGAAAAGTTGCTAATCTATATTATGAAATCAACCAATTCAGAAAGAATGCTAGTATTTTATTGGTATACATAGGGTTTATTCCTAAGAGAAATATACAAATGTAGGCAATTATTGACGCACGCTTGGTTATAAACAAGTGGTGAATGTATATGTTGACATAACAACCGGCTTGGTAAAAAAAACAAAAAACACTCAAGACATTCAACACGCTTAAGGTTCATAATGCAATTACTCAAGTCAAATATTATTTTTTTTAATGCCACTCAATTCGAGGTTTGCCCGCAGCAGGTAATTTCCTGCCTTGTTTTGTTTTTCTCTTTGGCCCACTGGCTACACACGTTCTCGTGTGTTCTCAAGGCCAATATTTGCTTCTGCCCATATACAATTATATGCATCACAATGCGTCTGCCCAGTCAATGTAGTGTATTTTCAAATATTTGACTATCAGGCTCTGTTTCCTTGCAGGATCATCCCTGCTTGTGTGTTAGGAGGTTTTGTGCTTCCTGCAGCCCCCTCTCCACTCATTCTTATTACTGCCTTTTATTTGTCCATCGTGCACAAGAGACATAATGGAATTCAGGCTCTAATCAGGCCTGTGCTCTCTCTCTCTCTCTGTCTGTCTCTCTTATTTTTTTCTTTTCTCTCATTCTCTCTTTCACTCATTATATCAATACTCTGCCCCCTCCTTTGCTGCCTCCCTCTGTGAATGAGGAATTGAGGATAGAGGCCCCGGGAGGAGCAGAGAAGGGGTATTAATGCCAGTGGCGTCTGGTGGGGGCAGCTGGGGGTACTGGGTGCATTTGAGGATGGAAGTGTTGGGGTAGTCGCTGCTCCACCAGCACTTCATTTATATTACAGCATGAGGAATTCCACTGGCATGCTTTTCTTTACCTCCTCTTACATAAACCATCCCTCATTGGAAAACATAACTCTATGAAGCCTCATTTTACAGATTTACCTCTAAAATAGAGGCAGCGCGCTGACCCGAGGTTGAATCGAGGTTGACTGGTCTCTTGCTTATTCCTTCTGTCCTTTGCTGCTACGATAGGACCAGCTTGCATATTCCTTTCGCTCAATTAGACCTCTTCTGTTTGGAGTGGAATTTTAGGGCCTCAAGGCCTTTCCCATCTCAATGCTAAGAGATAAGTCTACTATCATGCAAATACTTGCGTTTAAACCTATTACGTCTTTTGTTCCTGAATCTTTAATTCTTTTCGTACATGACTTGGATGGTTATTTAGTTGATGGCATTGTAAATGGCAAATGAGTGCTTTATAAAATGTAGCTACAGAAAATATCTATTTGCTTTAAAAAAGAAAACAAACATAGACCAGAGCTTTAAAAAAAAAAAAAAAAAGAAAAAGAAAAAAAAAGATGTAAAGAAATGAAAAAAGTGGAGAACATCAGATTTATTTTTTTGGCTGATATTTTCAGGTCATGTAAAGTATAAGGATTTTCCAACAGGTTGCTGCACACTATGAATTAGGGCACTCATTTTTAACTGGCCTGCTCTGTGTTATAAAAACGATTCAAAAATGCATTGACAGTCTTGTTGCATAATCAGTTTCTCATTATTAGATTACATACAGTGCTTATGCAGTGCTGAATAACACGGAGTTATTTGCATACAGTGGAAATGAGGTGTACAGAGGAATGTATCCTAAGACAAGTACGTTGCCCCCAGCTCTGTTGACACTTGAGACAAGAAGAAAACCGTCACATGCCTTTCAAAACGCCTTGTCACTTTCTGCATGTGGGATGAGAAATGCTTCCGTTCAAAATAATCCACCTTCACATTTGTGTTGATGGTACACTAAAAGTGCTTGCATTACAAAAAAAGCAAAGCAAAACAAAACAAAACACCAATTCTGCTGCCAAAGAATGTCACATTGACAAATTAGAGACATCAAATGAAATTACAATGTGTTTTTGCCAAGGCACTTACAGGTTTGTGAATTTTTTTAAGTCGGAAAAAAAAAATTATGTGAAAAGTAACCTATGCATGGGTTGACTGCTATGTGCTTAATGAATCTGCCATCATTTTTGTTGAACGTGAAATGTGAAGTGACACATCTAAAGGCATTCTCCTGTCCAGATCATGTCCTTGTGCTTGACTGAGCTCTGTATAAGGCCTCTGTTCAGACTAGACTGCCAAACCTCATTTCACTGCAAAAGAATAGCCGGATATATTTAAAACCAAGATGTCAAATAAAATACTGAAATACTATAAAATAAAATACTAAAAAAATGCTAAAAAAAAATACTTTATTAGAATATATTAAGGAAAAGTGCAGAATGTCTTCCCTTTTGTCTTTTTAATTGTCCCTTGCTTTGTCTCTGTTGCTCTCTCTGAGTATTCATTCACTCTTGTTCAGTTAATCAGGCAAATAAATAAACATATAAATGTAAATGTCAGTGATGAACCACAGAGATAAGAAATCACAGAGTCTTATCTGTGCTCACAATAGCAGTTGACCTTTGTTTTTGCTGCCAAGGAGCATTTATTTGACAAAAAAGGCTAGTTTATTTCCAATTTTTACTTCCAATTCTAATTTCCAGGAAGCGATTCGAACATGATCTAACATGCCCAATATTCATGCTTGCCTCTGACTGTTTGGAGCAAACTTTTAACTCTCTACTTCCTTTCTTGTCTTTAGAGTGATATAATGACATTAACTGAAATCGGGCAACTTTTTTTCAGGCTAATTCATTTGACTAATTTATATTATTATATGGCGGTACGCTATATGACCAAAAACATAGCTCTGTTTGTGTGTGTTGGAATTTAGCCGGTGTTTGGGGAAGCCAGTCTGCTTTTCACATGTGGTGGCGCTCCTCTAACCGCCACTCCACGCACACCTAGGCCACAAGACTTTATGACTATTTACTGTCTGTTGTGCTTTTGACTCAGATATTGATCTTAAACAAAACAGGACGTTTAAGGTTGCTGTCTCTGCTTGTTCTCTGAATGGCTCCATGCCATTTACTGTGGGCACTTCTCCTTTCATGGCACACGGTACTCGGCAATTAGACAAATAAACCACATTTTAGCATTACACACACACAGCTATTATAGTGTTCATAATAAGATAACTACTGCTGCTTTGTCTTTTGTTTGTTTTCATGTGGGTGTATGAAGGCTTAGGTTAAGCTCTGGTTACTAGGTATATCATGCCGGTAAGCAAAACAAAACAAACGCGAACTGAATAAACTGAAGCTAAAAATCAATAACAATAAAAAACACGTGAATCATACATAGATTCGAACCCCACTACATGACAATTATTTAGTTTATCTATCAATTTATTTTACAGGATTTAGTCCTTTTTGCACAACTGTTTGCACCAGAACATGCAGATGAAAACCCCACTTATGCACATGCATGTTAGTCCACTGATGAACTCAGGCATACAAGATACTCAGTGCCTCAGTGGTGGCAGATGGTGGAAGGTTTCAGGAGAAAGGTCTCCTGCCGCTGTCCTCTGTTCGTAACTAGTGGTGGTGTTTTGGCATGCATGCCATCTTTAAAGCCCTCAGTGTCCACATTCAGGGATCCAGAGTCCACATCTTGGCAGGAGCCCACAGGCTCCAACCTTTGCAGCACGCCTGAAAGTGTATAGTCCGAATTCCACCACCACCATCACCACCACCACCTCCAGGCCGCCTCTTTGCATGGAGTTCACCTTTTGGCAGCCTCCCTTTTATTCCTCACTGCCACTTCCCTCATTCATGCACTCATCGCTTACACAAAAGACGGGGCCTGGGCCTCTCACAGGCTTTGACTGAACTGAGAAATCACATCCTGTCAAATGGGGACCAAAGAGTCTCTCAGTGCGTGATGATATGTATGGCATGGATGGCCATCTGTCCTTTTCTAGGAAGGATTGAGATTGAGTAACGGAATGGCTCAGAAAAATAATAATCCTCCAGTGTTTATTAAGGGGAAAAGGAAGAATGCGTATAAATCTTTCCCTTTTTTTTGGGTGAGCTTTTAGAATAATTTAATTGGATTGCACCAACACTGGGGGAATAGCCTTGTCTTAAATGCTCTTAAGTGCTATTCATGTAAATACCGCTTCTTAGGGAAAGAAGGACATGCTAGGATCCTTTTTTTTTTTTGATCCACCATCCAAGTTCAGTTTCAAGAAAAAGTAACCTACCATGACTGCACCCCTCCACTACATCCTCTCTTTTTCCCTCCTCGCTCCCTTTCCTTTGCCTTCTTCCTACTTCACCCAGTGTGGCCCAGACACCATGCCGTCTGGAAGCTGTCCGCCCCGCGTCTTCCCTAAAAGCCTGCAGAATCTGTGGGGTAATGGCTATTGTGTGCTCTCATTGATCCCTGACTGGCCATATTGTGGCCCGGCAGGATATCAAAGGGACAAAAGCGGTGTGCTGCATTGTCCTGTGCTCCAAATGAAGAAGTCCGTCCTCCCTCAGAGGCCTACCCTGGAAGCGTCAACACTGAGATGTTCTAGGAGAGAGGAGGAAATGGGGATATGGTTAATTATTAATGCACCAATTCAGCTTTCCAACAGGAGCTGTACTCCCTGCTAATTTCTACAAAGGCCCTGGAATGTCCACAGTCTTGCACAGATGTTGGGCCTATTTGTGCATCTGTTCACACACAAAGTTTTATGTTCTTCAGTGCTTAAACTAGTGTAGGAACATGATTTGTAAGCACAAAGTATGTCACTGGCCTTTAATTGTAGTTGCACTACAGAAGTAGGTGGTACAAAAAAGTATGCTGGTGCCACACTTTTTTTATGGGGGTGGGGGTGGGGGTGGGGGTGGGGGTGGGGGGGATCTCCAGTGGAGTTCTCTGTTTTAACCCTTGGAGGATATTAAAAGACTTTATATTACAAGAATTTGTTTTTCTTCATGTTTATGTTGAAAATCAAGGTCAGTAGAGTTACCATATACGAAAAAAAAAAACACATCTAGACTTAAAGGAACATTTATTCATTAGGACGGGAGAAATCCATGTGGTTCAATGACCTCATGGAAAGAAATGGGAGGCCATTTTGGATGTCTATTGAAGTTAACAAATATGTTTCCTTGCCCCAAGAACATTATTTCCTGCCCTATGGGCACTTTGTACATTTTGTATGCATTCCAGTTTAAAAATCAAAATGGCTACCATTGGTCTCAGTGATAAAAGTGATAAAAATGTTTATCATCTTACAAAAAATATTTTATTTGTGTTTAAAGTACTATTCATTTAACATTGTGGTGATCTGCTGAAGAAGTGGGTATGCATTTAATGGTATAAGGTGATTACCCAGTCGCTCATAGTTGCATGCCTATAGATGCTTAAAGCTCTGTGTCTCTACTGAGGGTTTCTCCTTCCTCTCTTCTTTCTTTAATGAACTTGCTCTCTCTCCACCAACCTAATCCCCCATTCACTTGGAGGGTCATTTGGTTCAGATGCACCTTCAGCCTTTTCCAAAGTTTAATTAAACACTCCCCCCTACTTTAAGCCAGACAGAGCACTCTCCCTGCAGGCCTTGCCTTTACAATGAAGTGAGCCCTTATTTGGTCCATTGTGGGACTTAATGGCATCCTTGTTTGGTTTGAATCCATACGCCGGCTCCTTTGGTGCAGAGAAAGCCAGGCTTTCAGGCGGGCAGGGATGCAGGCGAGGTTTAATGAGTGCGTGATGCAGAAGTCTCCCTCAACAAAACATGCTACAGTGGTGCACTATGCCACATCACCACCCAACTAAGCTAAGTTCCCAGTGGAGAAGACTCATTATGAGCAGAACCCCGATCCAGATTCATCAGCCAATCCAAGTTAGTGAAGCGTAAGCATGCTTTATATTTTACCCACCAACACCTTATTTGCGTGACTTGATGTTCCCAGACAGTAAGTCACACCATGTTGCTCATATTACCTTAAAAAAACCAGTTGGTGTGTTTTGTATTCAAATATGTGTAATCTTCCCATCTTGTTCCTTCACTTAAGCAAATCCTGCCCCCTGAAGGGTCAAATCTTGGCAAAGAACCCAAATGAATATTTATATATAATTATTTTGTTTATCAGTGCCATTGCTTATCTTGCCTTGCCAGTGCTACAGGCCCAGGAAAGACAAAGCTTCTCCCTGGCTTTGTGACTGGTGCTGCTGTTTGGCTGTGTTTGTTGCGGGTCACTAGATTTCTCCTGTGTTATTTGTTCCACCGTCCTCCCCTTAACTAGATTCAGCGTGTTTGTTTTCTAGGGGGTGACATGTAACAATTGTTGCTTGAAATGCCCTGGCTCAGTCTCGGGGGGGCTTTGGCTGACCGCACGACCGGCTAGCATATGGAAAAGACTGACAATCAAATTACCTTTGTCTTTATCCTTTTCTTTTGCTGGAGAAATGAAGATGGCCTTTTGGACAGGGAAAGTCTAAAGAGGCCAGCTAGCCCAAATACAAGGCCAGATTCCATTGGTGCTAATTAGTAAATGAAATAATTGGATCATCTTTTGCTTATCTATCAAAGGCTGCTTTGAAAATAGGTTTGAAAGCAGTGAGCTATGCAATGTCGCTGGGTCGCCGAGCCCTTTTCAGATGCCCCGGTTTTCTCAAAAGGAAAAGAAGAATAATCCAATCATTTCTCTGCTTTCATGAACAGGCATGAAAAGGTTTCCAACATATAAAGCATTTGATCCCCAACCCCCTTTCTCACCTTAAGCTTAACCCTGTTAACCCATTCCCAACACGTCCCAGAGACCCAGTCGCTCATCAGCAGTGGTGCTAAATCATATAGCAAGATAAAAAACATGACATTAAAGAACATAATAGACTGTTAAAATTGAAAAGTCCATTACTGACAGTCAGAGTCTAGGCAGAGTCTCAATCTGGTGGCTTTTATCCCCCCCCCCCCGCCCCCTTTTTTATTTTGCTTTTTGGGATCAAATGTGAAAGGTGAATGGCCATAAGCCATGGGTGGCCAATTAGGGATGGTCAAGCAAAAAGTTTCTTTGTCTAATTGTCCCCTACCTTGCACCCTTTTGCACTTTGTCCATCAATCTCTATACTACTCATAACCCAATTACTGCACAATGGTTGAGACAGACCAACCGTCCTCTGTATGGAAAAGTAAGACATTCTTTTAAAGGTCTCTTTCAATTGTCTGTACAATCGGAACAATGGTCTTTTTCTTGATTCTTGTTTTATAAAAGCTTATGATAGAAATACAAAGAAGTTCAGGGTTGTTTTTGCCTTTGGACTGGAGATTTACAGGGAACGCCATCCTTCAGTTAAAAAAAAGGATGTATATGGGACAATAATCCTCCTTGAAAAACACATGTGATATGCACATTATCAATATGTTAATTCGTTTTACATTTAGACATTTTATTTATACATATTTATGATTTGCACACAGAGATTCCTCTAGAGAAAATGGGCTGGATAGGGACATTTCATTTGTCTTAATATGCTGCACTTTCAGAAATTAATGTACCAAACTGTACTTTACTTTGCTGTTAGTGTATGCATTCAGAATGTTTTTTTTGTTTTTTATTACATGGGAAAGTGCACATGCTGTACTTTCAATTACCTTTTAAAGTAACACCTTAAAGGTACATCAGTGATTCTTAAGGTCTAATACTGTACTTTAAATTGCATTTAAGGTATAAAGGTATTAATGTATAAACATACCTACTAGTTACAGCTCTGATGGTACCACACCAAGAACAAGGAAAAGCACCATTTGGTACCTTCATTCTAAGAGAGTGTATGAAAATTGCTACACCATTTAAGTGTATATTTAAGTATATAATAAGCCTAGCTCAGTAAATAACTAATATAGGATATTTGGGTAATATAATACAGTCTACAAAGACTCTTTGCTACTGGAGAATTACATTTTCATGGAAATATATAGCAGAATGTGCAGACGATTATCACTAGTTTACATCCATTTTGACAGGAACCTCAAATGGTTATCTTCATCCAGGCATGGTACAGGGCTTGACTTTGAGGGGTTTGAGGTGAGGGGACAATCTCACATGGCTAACCATCTCTGCTGCAAAGAAACTGATTAGAATGGGAAAACTATTTGGTTTTAGTGAATGGAGCTATAATTGTGCAGTATATATGCTCTTCTGAAGAAGCCAGTGAAAAGGAACAGGATATGAGGATGTAGCCCTAGGTTTGCTCACAGATATGTATATATTGGATATTCTGCAGAAGCGGTACATTTATAATATATTAAATATTTCACGCAGTGTGCCATTAAAAAAAAAAGGTTAATTTAAAAAACATAATTTTAAGCATTAGAATTATGAGTACTGACTCATAATTAGAATGTACATACTGTGAATATATATTGAATATTTCCAATGACGGCCTATATTTACATTTAAAACGTAATATTTTTTGTACTGCAAAGCATTTTTTTAAAAGTCTCTTAATACTTTTTACTCCTAATATTTCTTGTAAAATTGGTACAGAAATGACTGAAATTAGTTTTAAAATGCACTCTTTCAAATATTTTAATTTAATAAATAATGCTTTACGTTTTTGTCAGTAGGTTCTTACCAATTTGTATTTGTTTGCTAAAGTTATATTTTGCCACAGCCATAACGTGACCAGGATGAAGAGTTCAAATTTTTTGCTTTTTTAAATCAGGATCACATTGTAGGCAGATGCCCGTCAAAAGATAGATAGATAGATAGATAGATAGATAGATAGATAGATAGATAGATAGATAGATAGATAGATAGATAGAT
>JAQLOM010000023.1:9692026-9703925 GCA_030068315.1 Chrysichthys thysi
TTTGGATTTTTACAACATTATTGTTGAAATACACAGTCCTGAAAAAGGGGCGTTTCTTTTTTTGCTGAGTATATAAAACTTATGGTCTGCAATTGGCTCTGGATCCACCATGACTCTGGCCAGGGTAAACCGATTCCTGCAGATGAATAAATGAATAAAACGAATTCAGTAGTTTTCCGTGGGAGGTTAGGCAACTTTAAATTCTGATGTTGTAGAAACATTATATGCTCTCCCTCTTATGTGTAAGTTCCAATAATGCTCACAGCAACACTCATGACAGGTGAGTAATGATTGATGACAATAATTAGACAACAGAAGGGCTGCTGATCTGTCTCATTTATATACAGCAACACTGTAGCCCAGTTACACATGCTATTATATCATTGTTCTTTTTTTTTTTTTTTCCAGACAGCTGTAATGTTTACATAACACAAGAGGTTTATATATATATGCTGAAGAATCTGTGTTCAGGAACATAATGAGCTTCCAAGAAGACTCAGTGTTCAAGAATACGTGGGGTGCTCTAATAACAATCATTATAGTCTTTCATGGCGTACCATTCATGGCATCTCATCCAGGGGGTATTCCCTGAGCTCCCGAAATAGGCTCTGGATCCCTGTGTTTCTGACCAGGATGTAGTGGTTACTGAGGATGAATGAAAATAATCTAGAATATTCTCCCAGATGAGATCCTAATACAATGTAGCACACAACACATCTGCAATAGCACATGAGGGACCTAAATACAAGGACAAGGTCAGATAGGTGAAGAATCATGTTTGGTAACTCAGCCAGTTGCTGAAATGGCTCTCCATACCTCTCCGTGAAGTCCTAGAACCACACTGATTTCCCCCCATTTTTTCTAAAAGTTTAGATTTTAAGTTTACCCTACGTTGGCCATATATGGTAACTCGATTGACCTTGATTTGCAACATAAAAATGAAAACATTTCTTGCAATATATAGTCTTGTAATATCCTCCAGTAATACTCTAGGGATAAAAATTTCTATTTCCAAGTATTTTAACTAGTCCCCTATAAAGGACCGATGCTAGGCAAATCATATTTCATTTCCATATGTAGCCAAGGACCTAGAAACAGAAAGAGCACAAGCTAATAAAAATAAATAAGAAAGAACAACACACAATAGTGGAAACCATGGTTTGAGATTACAATTGACATAACCATGGCTTGTTTCAAAGAAGCGCTGGAGTCACCGGACACTGCATTTTGCAGGAGGTTAAACTATATGTGCGCATCATTAGAATTTCCTAATATTTTTTATACTTGTCCTCAGATATCTATTTTAACAGTCTATAAGGGTTTCGAGAGAGTCTGTAGCCTCTTTCGACAAAATGATGCCCTCCGTTTACGAGCCCCGTTTTCAACACGCTCCGGCAAGTCTTAGGGAAAACCGATTCCTGAAATTCGACACCGGGGTAATCCTATTGGGTGTTCTTGAACACGTCATCAACAAAAATACCGGAAAAACAAGAGACCCAGCCAATCGGAGTGGTTTTACTGGAGGGTGCGATTACGCAACCAGAAAGTCCGAAACGGGCAAACTACCCATGCAGATTAGCATACATACGCACCTTACTTTGTGTTTTATGACAATCTCTGTTTAAAGTAGTATTTGTTCAGCCTTTGGCGAGCTACTCAGAAGGGGCCGGCGAGCGACTGGTAGCTTGCGAGCGATGCGTTGGAGACCCCTGTTCTAGACTTTTTTGTGGAGACTTCTGTCCTTTTTACAAGTTCACTTGTCCTCGATGTCACCCCCAAAAGTTTCCCTGACAATTAATATGTTTTATAGGATTTATTTGATGATGAATAAAATGCTGTGGTATTCGAAAGTGTTGGGTTGGGCTAGTTGAAAGTAACAGTCGACCTTCATGAATGGACACGCACGTTCCAACAAAGACCTGAAGCTCTCTTACTGCCCGGCAAACGGTAAAAGATTTAGCATCTTTTAAACTTTGAAGATTTGTTGTGTTGACAGCTTTGACAGTTCTGTACGGCTTGGTCTTTAGTTAACAGTGGTAACAGACCTTCAGCAGGGAGTTCTTTGCAATTTTTGTGGTATGTTGCTTCTTTAGATGCCTAAACTGGCTCACTGATATTATAACTAGCAAACCCAACTGAGTGAATGAAGTGATGGTAAATTCTAAGCTAAATTTCATAACAAATTATTGACTGTATGATCTTTGCAAACACTTAAATTCCATTTGAAATAACCTCCAATGGCAGAACAAGTGGAGCATAAGTGTGCACTTCTCTTTTCAGATTCTTATTGCAGGGGTGTCAGTTACCTTTGGTACCTTTATACTTACATTACTTTGATTAAAAAAAAAAAACTAAAATAAAAAAATGATGGGAAATGTCAGCTAGCTAGCAAATAGTAGCTCAGTCAGTCATGACTCAAAACTCTAAAATCTTTGCCTGGCAATGGTAAAATCCATGTACTTGTGAAAATTACATTACTACACTTTAGCATTTTATATTTCAGCTAATAATGCTGTTCTTGCCACTTTGAGTGAGCTGAGGCACCATCTTGCATGTGGGCTCCTGAAATTAACATGTACCAATATGGGTGGGTGGGAAATGTGGACTGGCTCCAAAGATTGTACTGAGCAACTCTTTTTTTCCTGCACAAAGTCTGGCTCTGGGGGGGGGGGGGAGTTCAGCTTCAGGACAAAGCAGGAGAACAAACATGAAGTAGGAACCAGAATATTTCATGATGCATTTTATACACACTCTTTGTTTCGTCTGTGGATTTCAGCATCCAGAACCCAGGAGGATAAGTGTCCTGGCCCGCGCTGGAATGCCATGTGTCGCTCCTGCTGTGAGTACGAGCTGATCCGTTGTAAGTGTCCATCTCAGAGGACACGGGTGGGATACGCTGTGCCTTGCTGCCGTAATGACATCCACCAGTGTGACCCCTGCATTATCCATCAGGGTATGACTGAGTCTGTGCTGATTGTGTGGCTGGGAGGGAACTGATCCAATCAAATTGAATCAGACCAAACATTGTTAGAAAAATCTGCTTTTAGACCTATCTATCTATCTATCTATCTATCTATCTATCTATCTATCTATCTATCTATCTATCTATCTATCTATCTATCTATTTTAAAATTCTCCTTTTTTAAAAGGTCCATAAGCTACTGCTTATATAAAAAAAAATGGTCCCAGTAGTTGCAAATGTTTACACTTTTCATTGCTACCGGTTTACAGCTGAGTGCAAAAGAAAGAAAACCCTTCATTACCTCACTGGATCAAGTATCAGAATTGGTCACACTGAGACCTACTGTATGTCAATATTTTTTTAACAGTGAAAAAAGTGTGCCGTACTTTTGTTTCATTTTTTAACGATGGATTCTATATGAAACGTCTACACCTCGAATCAGTGTTTTCTGTTTTAGGTACCGTCATAACAAAAGAAGGCATAAATCTGTATTTAACAAACTAAATAGTATCAGAAACCAGAAAAACCCAACCTAGCGCATGAAGAAAGTGAGACCTCACAATGAGATACAGAAAACCAGGGTTATATGAACTGTGAGTCAGGGAGGGAGTGCAGGAGTAAGTTCAGATGACCTGGAAGTGGCCTAATATTCTTGCGATGGGGACGACAGCAGGTAAAGTTAACCCCTGACTTAGACTCAATTCATGAATATGACTTATTTTTCACCCAGGTGGTACAGTGGTATAGTGGTTAGCATCATCGCCGCATGTCAAGAAGGTCCCTGGTTCCATCCGCGGGTTGACCTGGGTGCCTTTCTGTGTGGAGTTTGCATGTTCTCCCCTGTTCCTGAGTGGGTTTCCTCCCACAGTGCAAAGATATTCAGATTAGGTGCTTTGGCTGCTCGAAATCGCCCATAGGTGTGAGTGTACCACGGCAGATGGAACATCACGTTGGTTGGCAGTGCCGTGATAGCGTGCAAGACGGCAGACCCTGTGCGACACAGGATTAAAGCTTGTGGATGGATATTTGAATATTTTTCACCCAGAAAGCAATGGAGATGCAAACTTTTGCAATCAGTTGTATATTTTCTGCCGAGAGTGACACTAAGTTCATGATGTAGAAATGACCGGTCCTTTGACATGATGTCTCTCGTTCGTTTCACCTGACAGAAACTTCTTGTCGCCCTGTCTTCGCGTCCACTTTGACATGGAGTCGAAATGGACTATTCCTGTCTCTTTTCCTACTTTCAGGCTGCAGTGTGTTCGATAACTGTAAGAGATGTAATAATGGCACGTGGCAGGCAAAGGACGATTTCTACATCAGTGGAAGGTACTGCACAGAGTGTCGTCAGGGATGGTCCGGCGGGGACTGTCTCAGTGAGTGACCTGTGATGCTAGAAGGACTTTGTTTATAATTAACAAGTTGTGGATTCCTTAAAAGAAAGAAAAAAAAGATTTTGCTGTCTTTGCATGTGTGTGTTCGTGTTGCTGGTTTTCTTTCAGGATGTGGAGAAGTTATACAGAGGCCTCAAGGTCATGTCACCCTGGAGAGTTATCCAATCAACGCAAAATGTGACTGGACGCTACAAGTCACCAGAGGGTTGACCATGGAATTCAGGCAATCCCCTTTTCCCTGGATTATGACTTATACCCAAGCTTCCTTATTACTGTACACTGATAACTTCTTTATCTAAGGTAATGTTTTTCGTCTCTTGCAGGTTTATAATGCTTAATCTGGAGTTTGACCACAGGTGTCGCTACGACTTTGTAGAGGTCCGAGATGGCGACAGCATTCACTCGCCCCTGATTGGCCGATACTGTGGAGACAAAATCCCGCCACCGATCAGGAGCTCAGGAGACTCGCTGCATATCCATTTTGTGTCAGACGGTTATAATAATTATGAGGGTTTCTCTGCTACGTTTCAGGAACTCACAGGTGCAGTTTCCAAATACAGGTATCTATGTGTCTGGTTAAAACCACAATATGTATTTTTATTACCGAACACACAGTGTACGTCTTCATTAGTTTGGATTTTGTGTTTGCAGCATGCAGCCCTAATCCGTGTATGAACGGCGGTATTTGTTCACTGGATGCTGTTAAAACTTTCCACTGTGCTTGCCAAGCAGGTTTCACAGGCCTACAGTGTGAGAACAGTGAGTGTCACGGATTTGATGGAGAAAAGGAAACTGTAGATAATAATCAGGAGAATGGGGTACAGGTGCAAAATAGGGCAACTGAACTGTCCTCTTTATGTATGCAAATAATTGTGTGTGTGCGTGTGCGGGTGTGTGTGTGTGTGTGTGTGTGTGCGTATGTGTGTGTGTGTGTGCGGGTGTGTGTGCGTGTTATCCTCTATGGCAGTGATTCTTTAAGTTACTTTGGTGGAAATCAAGACTCACCGTATCATATTTATTTCTGAAATCTTAAAAATATTACTTTTTTTTCAAACTACTCAAATATAAACCTCATTAAGTAAAAAAAAAAAAAAAGATTGTTCAAGTGTTCATTTAGGGCTCATTAAATAAATATGTGTTCTTTCCTTCCTGAAATGGATCTACAGAGTCTTTAAAGTCTTTAAAGAGTCTTTTAGCATTGGCCTATAAATAATGAATCTTCTAGTAATAAACTATAGCAGTGTCATTCAAATTATATGGGTTTAAATGAAACCTCAAGAAAAAAAAATGTAAACTTGGACCTAAAAAAAAAAAAAAAACACTTTAGAGGTTCAATTAATTTTATTAGAATTAGAATTTTATTCTACAGATTTGCCTAATAAAAGAAATACAGTATTTCAGCTATGTTCATGCAAATTAATCTGCTCTAAGCAAAGGGGCCTGGGGGATTTATTTAACAGTTAAAATTTGAGAAAAGTCTGCTGTATGGCATGCCACTCTAATAAATCCACCTTGTTTCTAAACAAGAAGAATCTGGCTGTGTAACCCCGCCGAAGCCTGACCATGGGGACTATTTCCTGCTGTATGAGAACGGAGAGATTGCCACTGGAGTTAAGTACCGGTGCTATAAACCTTACAAGCGCAGAGGAGACTCACGGAGGACGTGTCTGTCCAACGGCACCTGGAGTGGGACAGCTCCAACATGCACCATGGGTATGATAGACATGATTCCCATTTAATTTGGGCACGCTTGGGTCGTTGACAGTAACTGACAATTATTTCTCTTTTATTTTTTATAATTGGATGATGCACTGGGTGTGAAATTCTTTGCAGTTGGAACCTCGAACCTTGGAAAAAATCAAGGTTAAGTCAGTGATTTTGGTGGATGTTAACTGAGCTGATATTCGAAATCTCTGGAGTTTTCCTTCCAAAGCTGTACCCTCAAATGGACATACATACAGTACATACATATGTACATACTGTATGCTGGGCATGCACTGGAGTGCCTGACTGCTAGCTCGGAATCAGGATTTACAGACAAGTAGAGATACCGCCTTGGTCCAGGTTGTTTGTCACCTTTCTCGAAGATTTGTATACCAGTTTTGTCTCCTCTGTACAAACACTGGGCGTTGCTTCAGTGTGAGAAGGATTTGTCCAAATATTCGTCTTTATTCATCTTCTGCTGCTTAATCTTGTTCAGGGTTGCGGACGGAAGCTGGCGTCAATCCCAGCTGACATCGGGCGAGAGGCGGGACACAATGGCGGGTCACCAATCCACAGCAGGTGGACACACAGAGACAGCCAACCATTCACACTCACGGCCAATTTAGAGCAGCCAGTTAGCCTAATCCCCTCTGTGCATGACTTTGGGAGGAAACCGGAATACCCGGAGGAAACCCACACAGACACGGGGAGAATATGCAAACGAACCCAGGGCTCGAACCCCGAGCCTTCTCGCTGTGAGGCGACAGTGCTAACCACTCAGTCACCGTGCCACCCCTGTCCAAATATGACAAAAATGAACATTCTGATATTTGAATTCTGAGGAAAGCTGGATATTTATGTTTATGTCTGTTGAAGATCTGTTCGAAATTGAAGTGATGTTTGATTTTTTTTTTTTTTTGACAAAAACCACAATAGTGAATGTTTATTGTTTCCACTGAGTGATGGTATACGGTTAAAGCTGGGTTTTCTCCTCTTGTAATAGCTCTTACAGTGTGCTCTTTTTTTCTCAAAGGTAGCGTTGCCATTTGCTCTTCCTGTCATGCCATGTGACTTAAACGCGAATTTTTTTTTTTTTTTTTTTTTTTTTTTTCCAGTTTACAATTTCAAATTGCGTATTAAGCAGGTTAATAGAAACGCAGCTAGTGTTCTCATCATCATTCAGTGCGAAGGCATATTTTGGAGCATCTACTACAGCATTCAGCTGAACGTGTTGAATACTTTTCTGTAACAGCACAGTTCCAGTTTACACTAGTGCCTCGTTCTAATACATTATTGTGCCTATCGTGACAGCTTATTCACAGGGACTTGTATGGCAGGTGATCAATATAAAAATATGCCATTTCACAAGGAAAAACATCTACTAATCGATATGATTGATCACCTCTGTTTATTTAATATTTATGTTAAGTAAATGGTCTTCTGTGTCAGCACTTTGTAGTGGTCTGCTGTAGGACAGAAGATGTCCGTGTTCTCATGAATGTCACAAGCTGGACTTATTTTTTGTCTTATTAAATCGAAGAGATCGAAGAGGGAGAACAAAAGTGCTATCAGGAATGAACTTGGCTTTGCACACACTACATTAAGTAGAGCGACAACCAGGATACAAACACGGCATGAAGTTAAGTCATAAGTAAAACATTGCAATCTTTGACAAAGTCCTGTGGTCTAAGAGCAATATAACGATGATGACGTTCTTTTATTGTGAAATAATCATCTTTGATGCATCAAGCGAAACTCTGTTTCACACTGGGCTACATCTGAGCACTCTGTCATTGCTTATTTCTTTTAACAACACTCTGATGTATTTTATTCCGCATAACGTAATCTTGCTAAACCGTATCCGCGTCTCAGAGGAAACTAACCCATCCTATGATTCTTTTGTACTGTTCTTTGGAACTACAGACAGAGTCGTCATTAGGAAACAATGTCCCGCGTTGTCACAGCTACATCATGGATACTCCTTAAAAGTTATTGGTTCAGGTGGTGTTGTTGAGAGCGTGGAATTTTACTGCAATAATTCTTACGTTCTCACTGGAAACTCCAGAATAACGTGTCGGCTCGATGGCACATGGAGTGGCAGGGAGCCGCGGTGTATCAAAGGTATCTGTCTTTTTGACATATCACAATACTATGTGTCATTCAGTCTTACCAAACCAAAACAATCATGTTCCAGTGGTTGTGTTGCAGCTTGTCGGGAACCAAAGGTTTCAAAGCTAGTGCATCAGAAGGTCTTTGAGCCCCTGATTTCCTTAAGGTACACACATGCGTTGGTATTCGGTTTGTTTTTGTTTTTGACAGCTTAAGTAATCATCAAATAATTAAATAGTAATCCTAATCTGATTAATGTATGTCCTGAAAAGTCTGCTTTTGTTTTTTTTTGTTTTTTTTTGTTTTTTTTTAAAGAAAAAGTCCATTACACAGGCTATACGCCTCCCTCCAGCCTCAGGGAAGAGAAAGTCACAGCGCTATAGAGACAGGACAGGTTGAATTACCCACTGGTTTCCACCACCTCTACAGAAGCATTGAGTACAAGTGCATCTCTCCTCTGTACAAGGCCTCTGGAAGTACACGCCGTACATGTCTCAGAACTGGGAAGTGGAGCGGACGCTCTGTTACCTGTTTACCAGGTGGGGGCAGCACACACATGTTCAGGCACAAAGCCGAAGGGCACTGGTTCAGCTTACCGTAGGTATAATGAAACAGCCGGACGTAAGCTGTTGCTAGGTGCTGTGATTTGTGGTACATTAGAAAGGGGACAGGTTTGATTGAAAGCCATATGATTAAAGTATATAGAAAAATGCATGGCAGCCT
Organism: Chrysichthys thysi; assembly: GCA_030068315.1. NCBI lineage: Eukaryota > Metazoa > Chordata > Actinopteri > Siluriformes > Claroteidae > Chrysichthys > Chrysichthys thysi. The sequence goes on from JAQLOM010000023.1 coordinate 9,700,919, forward strand.
TTATAAAGTCATATGAAACCTGCAAACTTAGCTCTGAAAGAAAATATCTACCTGTTGCAATGACGGAAATGATTTTTTATTAGGTCTCCACAATCGACATATTTCAATTTATGACACCATTATTTGTAAATGGGAATTACGTGAAAACAATTTGACAAGTGAGACTTAAAATTGTGCCACGAGACATAAAATTGCATTAAAGCTTGTACAAATGTACAAGGAGACACAATCAGAAATGATTCAATTTCAATAAACCCGGTTTAGGTTGATTAGGTTGTAACAGACATACCTCAAGCTAACCTTTGTTAGCTATTCCAGCGTAAATGATGCTAACCATACCAGGTGTACCAAATCGACAGTACGCAAACACAAATCAACAAAACAATCTTGCCGTTCTTCACGCGTTCCACCAGATATTAAGAACGTTGGCGAAGAAACCAGTTTAAGTTGAAGATACTAAACAGTAACCTCAACCTTACACAGTCATCTAGCTAGCAGTTTAGCTAACCCCTTCCTGCCTCATAAAATGAACAGATACATTATCCGAGCTCTCACCTAGGAAAAGAAACATGCCCTTTTCTTGGTTTGAGCTGTCAGTTATTCTTACATCCGCATGCTACATAATGTGCCCACATAAAAAAGACTCAGGAAAGCTGTCGCATAGTGGCGTGCTGACTGTTTTGGCTTTGCAGCATCTGTCCTTTCATATTTATGCAGCTGTTTGCACAATGGTGCTAAATAATACATTGAACACTGAATCTCTGAACCTGGTGTCTGAAAGAAAGACTAGATGATGTATTGAGGTATTGTGTACAGAGGCATACTTTTTATTACGTACAGCCGGGTCCCATGGTTACGATCTCTACCAAGACCTGCTTAATAGGCTAATACAGTGGTTTGCTCTGTTGGTGTTAATTAGCTCTGGATGCATTATTTAAACATGAGGCAAATTTTAGCTGATCAAGAAACATGAATGTAGGAATGTCATGAGATTTGTGTAAATAATAAAAATATAATATAATAACACGGTAGGGATGTAATCAAGTATGAATGCGTTATATACTTAATTAGGACAGAATAGATAAATGAATGCAATTAGAGGTAAATGTAGGAGATGCTGCACATTCTTCTTCTTCTTCTTCTTCTTTTTAATTAGAAAATCTTTACAGGAATCAGAAGTGTGGCTCAGAAATGGGATCCCAACAAAAAAAGCTACACGAATGTGTAATTTCATGCATATGAAATTACAAATACAGATAGTGGCATTGTCTTACACCCCTATAACAAAGTACTTGTTTAAATCTCTTACAAACCTATGTTTATTATTAGCCTAATTAGCATGGTCCTTTATACATTATGTATTACTGTTACTTGTCATTTTAATCAATCACTGAAATTGGTAATTGGTGGTTAACTCAGACCTTTCACTCTCACTGTAATGGAAATTAAAACTGTTGTTCTTCTTTCTCAGTCTGTGGTAAGCTCTCATCCAAACCCCAGAACCTGGCACAAACCCACTGGCCATGGCATGCAGCCATATACCACCGTCTCCTTGACCACACCAGTCCCATTACAGGCAGGACCAACAGACGAGGGGAAGAAGACTATGACTACTGGCAGGAGAAGAGCATGGAGGAGATGTGGCATCTGGCGTGCAGTGGCGCTTTGGTGAGCCAGCGTGCTGTCCTGGTGCCAGCGCACTGTGTGACCGAGCCTGGACAGTCAGTACCGAACAACATGACTGACATAAAAGTAGTGCTGGGAAAGAATAAGAGGCTTCAGCACATGAAGGTAGAAACTCACACGCTAACACTTTGATCTAATTTCACCCAGGAACATAAGGACTTCAAACACCGAAGCCTCTGAGACCACATTGAAAATCTGGGATTTTTGTTTGTTTGTTTTTTTTTTTTTTTTTTTAAAGGCTTTTGAATTTTGAAATATTTGAAACAACGAATATTCTGAACAATTTCTAGGTCTCTCTTTAAATCTGCATATTTGTAATACTGGCTATGTGGAAATACTTGTACAAAAGTTCAGATTTCCCTAATTTTTGTATTCAGACAACACTTCAATGGATTTGGATCATAAAATGGATCATAGTGTTTTGCGAAATCTTGGGAAGTCCTTTCCAGCTGGAGTGCACCCTGTCATTAAAGCAAAAACAGGATCTATCAAATACCAATTATTGCACTTTTCACTCAAGTTGTTGTCACTGATATAACTTGCAATGAAATTTGTTGTACTAAATTAGAAAAGAATGCAAAAAAGAGGCATTTTCACTAGTGCTCTCAGACATTTGCACCTCACTGTATACTGTATGATTCAAAGGTCTTAGTGTATTACCTACAACTTGGGCATCCCATAGTTAGCAAAATTTAAGCTAAACATTTACTCAAGCAATACCTATTTAAAAACACAGAAGTTGAAAAAGCATAAACTTCCAAGTGAAATATAAACCGCCAGCTTGTGCACAGTTTGCTTCATTTATTTTGATACCATTTATGTGATTTTTGTTAGCATACTACTATACTGTATGTTTTGATTCTTGATCCTTAATATGCATTATATACAGTATGCACACAGACAGGTAATGAATCAAGAGAAAAACCTGAATAGATGAGTACAGAAACATACAGCTACACAGGTGCACTGCATAATATAATTATGGAATTAACATCTTAGCAAGCTCTGAAGCATGATTAGAAGGGCTAGCTGGCCTCAATTTTGGATCAAGATGACAAGAGGAAAAGATCTATGCCTTTGAAGGAGGGCTATTTATTGGGGCACAGATGGCAGAAGCCTCAGTCAGTTGCGACAGTGACTAAAGTGACATCTGCATTTGTAGTTCAGCAAATGGGGCTGGAAATTGTTCTCTAAGAGCACACATTCAGTGATTATAATGGTCATGCATTAGAGTGATATGTAAGAAAGATTTTAATGTCAGTCCAGAATATGAACATTCATACAGACACGTGGGTATGTATGCATATATATGTATATATGT
>JAQLOM010000023.1:9789023-9799408 GCA_030068315.1 Chrysichthys thysi
TGTGTGCATGCATGCATATATATATATATATATATATCTCTCTATATATGCGCGTCTGTGGGGGTGTGTGTGTGTGTTTCCAGTCAGATTACTGCATGGACGTCCTTATTATACATTTGACCAAATCATAGTCTAAGTGCATAATTAAGCTCTCTATTACAAGGCTGTCAAATGCTGCTTATACTGCAAAGATTCTTCCCTGTTTTGTCCCTCTGTATGTGACAGGCTGCACTATAAGGACATTTTCTGCAGGCATTTTATTTGGTGAAAATTGAAAACAAATTTCACAGACACGAACCCCAGGGAGCACTTAAGTGCTCAGGGATGCAACTTATCAAATAGCAAATATCAAATAGAAAGCTAAGGATAGTAGTATCATGCTGAGATAGTATGAAATGGAAGAAGTACTGGAATAGACTGAGCTGTTTGGGCCTCATGCATAATGAGGAGGCAAAGATTGCTTGGCTAAATGGAACCATGGATTTCATATGGCTCGTGGAGTTCATTTAGCAAATACTTTCTTTTAGCTGTATCCTGTGATGCCCACTTAGCGTAATAAAATAATGCGCTTCTATTGTGTATTTTGAATTACTGCCTCATTTTCTCAAGATTTGCAACCATAATGTTCCTTCCCCCAGCCCCACTTGATCAACTGGAAGGAAACACTCGCCTGCGTGCTGGTGCAGTACTATTTGCAGTATGATTTAGTATCATTTAGTCATTACAATAGCACATATACAATAGACAATAGCGCTGCCATTTGCTGCATTATTTAGCCATTACAAAGAAGAGAAGAGAAGTTGTTTTTCTTCTTTAATGATTCTCAACATTTTAGCATTCTTTTGGGTTAGTATTGCTACTTTTTTTTTTTTTTTATTTCATCCCGGTCCAAAAGAATGTTCTTTCAGCGTGATCATAAATTCAGACAATTTACGTCAACATTACTCATATTGAATTTACAACGCTAGTGCACTAGTGGCTGGTGAAGTTGATGACAGCACCCTTACTCCTTCTCTCTCTCCCTCCCTCCCTCTCTGAAGGCCGTCCTTTGCTGTCGAGACTGAGAGAAAGTAGAGGAGGACGCCTGGGTCTTGATTTAGGCATGATGGCAGGAGGGAAGACCTGACCAAGGCTCTGAGCGTTGAGGAGGCCAAGGAGGAGGAGGCCATCCATCAAGCGTCTCAGAGTGCAGCCCAGGAGTCGCTCGTCCATACAACCCGGCTCATGATGGATGACTATATCACATGGCTTTCTTATTATTTCAAAAGAGGCCAAAGGAAAACTGTGAGTGAGTTCAAACACTGGAACATTTAGTTGTGCTAGTGATTCCGTGTCCTTGCTAATCTTTTAAAGGACTGGTTGTAGTGGCAGTGCTAGGCTGTTATTTTTGCAGTGCTATCTCCTCAAAATAGCAAGCATTTAAACACTGTGACTACAAAAACAACATGAAGAGGAATATTATTGCAAAGCACAATATAGATACAGTCATGTGAAAAAATTAGGACCCCCCCATGAAATCCTATGTCTTTTTTAACATAGGTAATCATATGGACGTTTGATCTTCATTTTGACAATATTGAGAGGATAAGTTAATATAACTACTGAAATATATCTGAGGACATGTCTTTAACAAAAGATTTGTGAAATGTAATTAATAGAAAAGCAATTTGGTGAGGAAAAAGTTAGGACACACCCCCATTTATTATTATATAAAATGCCTAAAATTAGGTTTAGGTGCACCACATAAGGTGCAAATGATTGGAGCATCATTACAGAGCATTTTGGAGGAGCATGTCTCATTTAAACCTCAGAAAATTAGTTTGGTTTGCTCTTCATTGTTGAACTGAGTGATATCAGCATGGTGAGGTTCAAAGAGCTCAGTGAAGCCTTCAAAAAGGTGCATATGACTTTGGCAAGGGATGTAAAAGGATTTAAAAGAATTTGAAATCAGCCATTCCACTGTCTAATACAGAATAATTTACAAGTGGAGAACCTTTAAAACAGCTCCCAACATAGCCAGGTCAGGCCATCCTACCAAGTTCAGCCAAAGAGCAGACCACAAGATGCTTAAAGAAGCCTCCAACAATCCCAAAGTGTCATCACGGGACCCACAGACAGCCACAGTTGATGCTTCTTCCCATGCTTACATGTACATGTTTCTTAGATCAGAAATCTTTTCATGGGAGGTGTGCAAGGAGGAAAACCTTGCTGTGAAAAAACATCAGGGGAAAACTGAATTTGCCAGAGAACACCTAGACAAAGAGGAGGACTTCTGGACAAATGAATCTAAAATGAAATTATTTGGACACAATAACAGGTGACATGTTTGGCGTGAACCAAAGACAGCATTTGAACAATAGAACCTAATAACAACTGTGAAATATGGAGCTGGAAATGTCAGGGTTTGGGGCTGCTTTGCCTTGCCAGCTCACCATCGTTGAATCCACTATGAATTCTTCATTGTATCAGAGGGTGCTTGAGGAAAATGTGAGGCTGTCTGTCCAAAAATTGAAGCTGAAGCAGAAGTGAACCATGACAATGACCCAAAACATTCCAGTAAATCCACCAAGGAATGGCTCAAAAAAAAGAAAGAAAGAAATGGAGAGTTCTGGAATGGCCAAGTCATGGCAAAGCCTGGATTGTAATCCTATTGAGATGCTGTGGGGTGATTTGAAACGGCCTGTGCATGCAAGAAACCCGTCAAATATTATATAGCTGAAAGAATTCTACATTGAGGAATGAGGAAAACTTTCTGCCAGTCGATGTGAGAGACTGGTAGACGGTTATAGGAAACATCTCATTGAGATCATTTCAGCCAAAGGGGGAAATACTAGCTATAAAAGCATAGGGTGTACTTATTTTTACTTCAGGAAGAATTGGCATCTTTGTTCATTTCCTCTGTTAAATCAATGAATTTGTTGTTGTTTCTGGAAAGATGACGCATATGCATCATATCTACGTACAGATATAATTTGAAAGGAAATTCAATATTTATATGTTGATATTTAAAGATAATAAAGAAGAACTAAATATTTAAAGGCGTGTCCTCATTTCTTTCACATGGCTATACATTGCTGATACAAAAAACAGTTAAATTTGAGAGGTTAGTACAGTTACTACAAATGAATATTTATTTGCATATGTAAATCGTGAAAATAAATCAAAACAATGAAATATGCCATAAGTATTATAAGCACCTTATTTCAGAGTTGTTGGGGGTTTTTTTAACAAAAAGATTTCAGGAATTTTTACAGTTCATATTTTGCAAAGCCCCAGATCTCTATCTGTAATGTCAAAAGGCAGACTTTATACACTTCATACATTCATATTCTTAGGTTTTGTACATATGAACTGCCATCTCCCATTCAGACCACAATTCAAATTTGGATTGTAAAACACTCAGGTGTCTTGACCTCCTGGCGAAGGCAACCACATTTTGGGCTGAAATATCTTAATATTTATCAACCCATGAATCTTTCCAAGATAACCTAGATCACTAGATGCAAAATATCCCCAAATCATCAGTGCTCTACCAGAATATATCATGGTGGTTATGTGAGCTTTCTTGTATGCAGTCCCTATTTTCCTCTAAATATGCCAACGGTGTCCATTGCCAACAGCACAATATCATTTCCAGTTCCAGAAAGGCTTAGCAATGTTCAAGAACACCATTCAGCATGGAGGTGGCAGCATCATGCTGTGGGGATGCTTCAAGAAAAACTGGTCAGGATTGAAGGAAAGATGGATGGCATCCAATACATTATTGAGTAAATCCTGTTTCAGTCTGCCAGAGATTTGAGACTGGGACAGAGGTTCCCCTTCCAGCAGGATGCTGACCCTAAACATATTGCAAAAGCTTAACTGGAGTGGTTTAAAAGGAAACATTAAAATAGCTTGGACTGGCCTAGTCAAAGCCCAGCCCTTAATCTAATCGAGGTGCGAATTTGTGGCATGGCTCCACACCAATGCAGCCCACAAACCTGAAGGAGCCTTTAGGTTTTGCCTTGAAGAATAGGCAAAAATCCCTGTGCTTGGGGCAATGCTTATACACACTCAATAATTCTATATTTTCCTGTTTGAATTATTATTTATGTCACAAACAAATAATTCGTGCCTTTAAATGGTAGGCATGTTGTGTGAATCAAATGATACAAATCCCCCAAAATCCATTTTAACAGAGATTGTAATGCAAGAAAAGGAAAAACACCAAGGGGAGTAAACTTTTCCACAAAGCATTGTACATATAGGTAATACTTCAGGGTGGATAATTCACATCGATCAACAGCAATAGCTAGATCGTTTTAATGCACCTCATGTGCATTCTGTGTTTTTCGATTTGCCGAATGCTGACTGCCGTTAACAGTTGCCATGCTCGGATCTGGTGCAAATCTGCACTGTGAACACAGCAACCAGGACTTTTTTTTAACTACTTATGTAGAGTATTTTTGTATCTATTTTTGGACCTGTATAAACATATCAGTAAGCATTAGTATGTATTGTATCAAAAGCTGTCTGATTTTCCTTATGGTCTCAGATGATGAAGGGATCTTACATGTGTGCAACTTCATACACCCCATGGACAAAGAATATAGACAAAAGAAACAACTGAGTTCACAGGGTTAGTAAGAGCAATTTTAAAATAATGTTGTTGTTGTTGTTGTTGTTGTTGTTTTTAATAATAACAATGTATTAGCATTTATTTAAAAATATCCCTCATGACCGTTAACAACTGTGCCTTATATTTTTTAATACCATTATTTAATTATCTGCCTCCTAAATAATTTGACATATTTCTTAAGGGGCCATTTGCCCTGCTGTGCATGTTTATTTCATACATTGATGCATGAAATGTGTGACTAACAGCATCTTAAACAGACATTCCTCCCTTCTAAAGGAGAAGCTCTCAGTATTTCAGTTGATAAACAGAAGCGCTGGAGTATTACACCTGCAGCCAGTCAACCATGTTCGGATATATGCTTGTTCTTCATACATGTTCTGGGGTCCTGGTTTGGAGCGTATAGTGTCGGATGTCTTTAAGAGATATGAGCTGTGGAGCTGATTTGTAGTCGAGACTCTCCTCCGGTTCCTCCATGTGCGCATGAGAGAGGGACACAGAGAAAGATAGAGGGAGGGAGGGTGAGACAGAAAGGGAGGGTGAGAGAGCTGGTGCGTAGAGAGGAGAGGAGGCATCGGATATGGGACATAGAATCCAGTGCAGCACTGTGTTATTTATCGAGGATGCTATACAGTACACTGACAAACAATGATATCCTTTAATAGGTTGTTCCTCAGGTGCATCAGCCAAACAAGAGGACCATGCCACGCTTCACACAGCAAATCAAATTCGGGGACTACTGCACCCGCTTGCTTTTGCTTATTTTCCTCTTCGTTTTACTCCTGTTTTTCTCCTTAAGCCCAAACAGGGAATATATGAGGACAAGTGTGAGTCTCAGTGACAGGAGTTCTTGTTATCTTCAGTTGTAAAGCTGAGTCACTAGAGGACTGCATTTTGGGAGAAACATTGTTTGATTCTAGCAGACATCTGGTATACCGTCATTGCCTGGGGATACGACTGATAAAAGGCAGAGCATCACGAATGAAAGTTTCATGGGCTACTGTACCTGGATTGTTGCGAGAGTGAAAGAAAGAAAAACAAAGAGAAAGAATTGTCGGGAGAATGATCCATGCCCTGAAGTAAGGATTTAAATAATTTATAGCATAAAGAATTACAATATTTTCCTCAGGATTTTTCTTAAGGGGGGAGGGGGTGGAAATGGGGCTTTTTTTGGGGTCACACTCATGTTTTCTGACATGACTCATTCTTTTTTTTTATGTCTTTTTATAGATTTTACTTTATTGATTGGCCCTTGTGAGCATCAAACTTTGTTCAGCAGAGTAATGCATTAGGAATGAGGAGTACAAGGTACATGCCCGTTGTTAGATGTAAGATGAATGTGCACTCTCTTCTTACCTTTTGCTAAATCAAGATGGCTTTGCTATTATCGCAGTAAAGGTTAAGATATGTCAGTGAAGGTTTGGTGCAAGGTTGGTCATCATGCTCAGAAAGTGACAGTAGCTTAATTGCACTGGTGTCAATTTAAGTCTATTTAATAATTCCATTCTGCAACAAAGGAGAGGTTTAATACCCTGAAAACATCATGGACCCAGGGCATGTTTGAATCTGGAGTCCATCATGCCATTAATTTTAAGTGTATATCTTTACAAAACACTCCCTTTTTGCTACAGACTCCCACCTGCTTCACATTCCCCCTCGGTGATCATCACTGGATAGGAATTAGGAGCCATGAATTCAATGAACCTCATTCTAATTCAGTGGCATCATGGATTTATTTATTGAACGTCTCATACTACATAATATTTTTGTCCTTTGTGATAGTCACTGTGTCAGATTAGGCAGTCAAATTGCCATAAATATTTGCCATGTCTTGGTTGGGCGATCTGACAACAATGCAAGTTTGATGCCAACAAATCATCGTTCATGTCCTTGCATGGCATCAGTGAGGAGGATCAAGAAATCAAGTCAATTGAGTCAATCATGGTTATAGAAGGAACGTCCAGGAACACGTCATAGGAGTTGTCAATCTAGACGAGAAAATACAAAAAATTCTGACATGCTAGGCTCTTTATCAGGGTGTGGTGGGGTGACCTAGACAGCACATGGCTGTTCTTTGATTTTGTAACAAATCGCAAGGCCCAATCATCATTCCTAATGTTCATATTCAGGCCCAACACTGGAAATCTGTCCACCACAATAAAATCATGTACAAATTGTGCTAAGTTCATGTAGTCTGGTCCCAGCATTAGTCTCACAGCCTAAGTTAGCTGGCCTGGTACCAAGTCTGGTACACTTCGTCAGTAAACATGGCCAAGACCCACCATGAAGAATCCTGCCTTGCATCCAGAGTTCCCAAGATACCTACCAAGACCCTGACCACAATTAAGCAGTTACTAAAGATGAATGAATGAATTAATCAATCAATCAATGGCCAACTTATTTTCATAGAAAGGGGCAATATTACTGACGTGACCAACCACAGATCTTTTCCACAAGGCTTTCTACAAAATGCAAGATTAGCAAGATTAGCAAGCTTTATTCACCACTGACTACATCAAACAAAACTCTTTCTTATCTTTTAATGAGGACATCTTGTTACCTTTTCTCAGTCCAGTAATACCTTTCTTAGAAAAGCTTTGCATAATTAAAAAAAATCAGATCACTGTCTTCACGATTCTTAATCTTGTAGCTAGGAAAGATATTAGCGCTATGATATCAGTCTGGCTGCATATCAGAGATTGATACTTGTTAACTGCTGCTTAGATCATAGCTAAGACCAGTTTCACCATGTCTGCAACTAAGACATTGTAACAACTGACAATGAAGGCATGTCACAGTTGATAAGCGTTAAGTACGCAAAAGCCGAAATAAGCAAAAACAACTTTCATGATAGCATATTCAAAATATAATAATCAAACAAATGAAAAATTATGGCCAGCTGCAGTGGTTTCGAATTTATGGCCAGAAAGCTACAACCAAAGATGGCCTGGAGAACTGCAGGTAGGGTTCTTACTTCATAGCTCCAGGGCGTGGACTTTGATGCTGAGCTACAGGTACTCTCTGTGTGGAGCTTGTGTTTTCATCCTGTATCAGTGTTCATTTCCTCTGAGTTCTTCCAGCTCCCAGAAAAATGGTGGCAGTTGGATTGGCTGCTGTAAATCGGCCCCCAGATGTGCATGAGTGTGCGTATGTGAGTGAGCTGCTCTGCAATGGACCGGCTTCCATCAAAGGTTTGTTCCTGCCTTGTGCTCAGCGTTCCCATGAACCTGACCAATGTAAAGTGATTACTGAGAGGAACGACTGACTAAATGGATGAAATGTAGCTTGGGTAAGTCCTGTTGGTGCAACCAGCCCCAACAAGACATTTTTTATACTTGTAACTACACAGGCATTTAGTCTTAATGTACTTTTCTCAGATGATCTCTAAAATGGCATGTTGTGACAAGTGAAGGAAATGCATACACAAATGTGTTTATGCAGATGTATGCACATTTATTTGCATGTAAATGATAATTAGTGCGTGTGACTTGGGAAGCAGATTGTAGCATCTCTTGCTCCTGTTTGCTATCTTTAAATTTTCATCTGATTGATATTAAGGGATATAGACATTAGCAGAAGATACAGATCATCGTTCAGATGCTTGAAATAACTGCTAATTGCAAACTGATGAAATAGTTCTTCTGGTTGACATAATGAGGTCTGTCTAAGCGCCTGAAAATCCAATCTTCAGGGGCATTCACCTTCATCAGAATGACTCAATACAGAATGAATGCCATAATCAAGCTAATCAAGTCATCAGCTTCTAAGCTGGTTGGTAATTAGAGTGGGCCACTAACAGCACCAGCACTTGATCTAACATGAGGGGGATCAAAAATGTGGAGAGCTGGAGGCTAAACCATTTTTGTTTTGAGGTTTAATAAGAAAATGCTGAATTATGGGGAACAGATTAAGTGCATTTCAGTGGATGATAAGCGTGCTGTGAAACAGGATGTAGCAACATGATTTTATTTACTCTACTGAGATAGACCACAGCTTCGAAAAGCATAGCTCATTGGGTCTAGAGTCTTCACACATGACATCTAGCTGCTTTTGTAGCGAAGCTATTGTGCATGTCATACCCCAGACTCCTAAACAAATAGAACAACTCCAATATTCACATTATCTAACATGGGGTTGGTTTCAATTTGCATTTTCAAGAGCTCATTCTTTCATAAGAAATTAAGCAATTCTAAAAAAATAAAAAATAAAAAAAAAAGCACAATGTCAGTGGGAAAGGAAGGTGAATGAAGAGAGTCAACACACTGACTTTCATGGGTTGCTCTTGATTTCATTTGACCGCTAATTTGGTGTCCCTCGTGCTACATAGGAAAGGTCAAAGAGCTGGGCTGCTGTAATGAAAGCTGACAGATAAGACCAGACAAATAAAGATCTCAAGAGGCCACTTGAGATATGAAGCCTCTGAAAGTGTCAGGTATGATTGAAACCTGTCTACATGCTGTCTGGCTCAGCATAAAACCAACAATGGGGCCAAAGTTTACCCCTCTGCTGCCTACTTCTCATGATTTGTCATTTGCTCAGTGGGCTCTCCATTTTTAGTCCATATCACATTCCTTTATGGTACACACTTCTCTATCACATTAAGGACTTTCAAAGCTACATTCTGCATAGAATCGAATACATTCTTTTAGCTTCAGGAACTAGAGCAACTCGGGGTTAAGGGTCTTACTCAGGCCATGGTAGGGCAGAACACTGGTACTGGTATGATAACATCTGCCCGTCACAGGGTTTGATCTTATATTCTTTTGGTCACTGGCACGGTTAGAGTGAAAAGGGAAAATAAGAAATAAAATGGTTTACCAAGTGGCACAACTTCCCTATTTCTACAAGAAGGGTCTTGTTTTCTTGGATGTTTTCCTCTTTTTCTGTCAATTACTATGAAGCTAGCAAATAGTACAGCATTCTACAGACTTCTTTGGAAAAATTAGTTTTTCTTTTTTTTACACAGTTGGATCTATCTAGCTCACAGTGATAACCGCAAGTGATGTCTGCTTTTAACATGTGTGCACCTGTTAAGCAAAATGTCACACGTGTACACATGAAAATCTTGGGCAATTGTTACACTAAACTACTCGGTTCTTCATGGTGGTTCGGTAGTTTTGCCATGCTGTATGATGACAATTATATGCATATGCACTTTGAGGAAAAGTCACATGAAGTCTGAGCTAACTGGGGTTTTTTTTTTTTCATACATGTTGCAACATTTATGGTATAGTGGTGTAGTGTCTGATTTGAAAGCATTGGATTCACAAAGACATGAAAAAAAATCAGATTTGTGAAAAACAACAGATTAAGGCAGAAAGTTAGATTTATGTCATTTGGTAATGTGAACATAAGGAGCCTAAGGAGAATTTGTGTTGTTTAGCATGAACAGAATAGGGCTGTCAGTGCTATCCTCCAAGCATGTTCAGTTGCTCTGTGATTACTTGTGTGAACAAATGTATGATACCTGGATGGAATGGGAATTGACACAAACTTATTTGGAGAAAATTGACACTGTTTTCATTTAAAGAATGATCTAGGTGGGAGGTGAGAATACTTGTTTAGTACAGTCGATCCTCGCATTAACGGACTAATTGGGGGAAGAGGTTGTCCACTGACTTGAGTAGTCCGATGATGTGGCGGGGGGTGGGGTTGAGGGGGTTAAAATACCACTAAGGTTCATAAAAGTGCTACCTAAGTACTGTACACATGACAAGCAGCATAATGACCAACATAAATAGGTAAATACATTAAATACTAATGTAAATAA
>JAQLOM010000023.1:9833317-9850133 GCA_030068315.1 Chrysichthys thysi
ACACACACACACACACACACAGATATATATATATATATATATATATATATATATATATATATATATATATATATTAATGAATGAATGAATGAATGAAAAGTGTGATATAACTAGATATGTATTTGCAGTTGAGGTGGTCTCACTTAACCACGATAATTTGTGGAAGCATTAATAGTTTTACAAATTAGCTGTATAATGCCTGAAAAGGCAATTGACATTTAATTTAATTTAGCAATCCAAAGGTCCATACAATAAAGCTTTCTGTCCCTGTCCTCTTGTGGACTTTTTGCCTTCCAATCCAAATGACACTTTTTCTCATGTCCAAGAGTGCACTGGAAAGACCATGTCAGGCATCGATTGTGAAGTAAAATGTGGTGGATGATTGATATAGCGTTATAGCCGTTCTATCAGAGATGCTGTCCTCTACAGCCACTCCTGCAGATCAATAGGGCTTTTTACTGTCAGACATTCTTGGGTAATTGAATGAATGAATGAACCAGACTGACTTCAGAAGCAGACAGCAGGTCCTTGGAGAGAGTCATGGCATGCCCTGTTTAATGCACAGAAAAATAATATGTAAAAATAATAATAATAATAATAATAATAATAATTTATATGTGACCAATACATCATTCCCAAATTCCTTTCATAGAAATATGCATAAAATCATAAATATAGAATGGATTTTATATATTAAAACTATTTGATTAGAAGCTTGGTTTTATTGCTTCAAAATACTCCAGGCCCTGCTTTATTTCTTTCCCTTGGCTCAAGTTTATCAGCACGAACTGACATTCATCTCTCTTGCTTTAATTACATTTTTTTTTTTTTTTGGCTGCAAGTGCAACTGATGAGGCTGCGAGGAGAAGATTTGCCTTTATCACCTGTAATATGAACCAGAGGAGGAATGAAAAAGAACTTAAATATGAAATATTCAGAATTATGTAATAATAGGTTTTGAATGGTGTATATAATGGATAATGGTTGCAGATATAATAAATTACAAAGGCTGACAACTTGAATAAAGAGTGCTTGTAATTTTACACGAATAATTATTCTATTATACTCAAAATTAAAATTGTAGTGATACACAAAAAAAATGCTAGAGTTGAAAGCCCTGGTTTTGGTATGCTACATAAAAATGTGACCTAGTTCTTTTAACACTAGTCGTTACGTTGCATAAGCAATGTAGCGGTGTTTCTTAGATCGATATTTGTTAGTGTTCCTTGAGATACATATAAGCAGGAACAGCAGGAGATGTCTCACACGGTCTATATTAGGCATGTGTGGGTAGTCGGGGAGCTTGGTGTGCACTAATGTCTATTTATGGACTCTTAGTCCAGTTTTGCTTTTAATATCTAACAAATGTGAGAATTGGATGCAGATATACCATCTTTGGTGGAATGGTTGTTTTTGGATATGGGCTCTGATTTCGTAGGCAGTCAGTGTGTCTGAGTGCATTCAAGTTCTCTTTGATATTCATTGGTTATTTTTGGTTTAAATACGTGAGCTCCTGCTAGGATGTGGCCTGATTACATTGTGCATCCCATTAAGAGTATGTCCCCTGGAAGACCTCTCAGCGTCTCACAGTGCTGTGTCAATTATGCTACTGCTAACTAACACTCGCTGCCGAATGCAGAGATTAATCATCTATGTCTCCACGCAGCTAATTCAATCACTTTTCAGCATTTTTGCAGTTCCTGAGATGATAGAAACATCTACCATGAGTGTGTTCCTCAAATGCAGCTGGAAGAAAGCAGGATGGAGCCACTAACCTGAATTAACTAAAACTATTTACAGTAATATCAGCTTATTAAATACTAAATTATCTCTTGCAATATTAAACCGTGTCAAAAATGATTTCAATATTGCATTAGAGGTGAATGAAACGGACATTGTTATAGGTTTATCTTAATAGTAAAATGTTGCAATAATGAGAGAGCCTATTTGATTTAATAGGTGGGAATTCAGTGAATTGTGCCATTTGGTACAAATAACAACATTTTTGGTATTTGATTTAAACCTGTAATTAACCGCACTCTCCACTCGCACAGAGGTTATATTTAACTCCACCAAGCGTGTTTGGGTTAGTGACCAGTGTGCCAGATCTCATAATGTTTTCATCCAGTTTGCTCTCATTTTTCTCCTGTCTGTTTGTCTCTGTCGATGGTTCTCTCTCTTATACACCCTCGAACACACTCTATCAATATAATTTTGAGTGATGTTAGCACATACTTATAAACATGACAGGTAATAATCAGATTTTGTTTCATGAGAACACTCATAGGAAATCATTTTTCATGGCCCGGTACTGGCATACTTCTAGTAGGTTTGAATGGTGCTTTAGGCCAATAGCATTCTGCATAGAGAAACCCAGAAGTCCTCAGGGACCTGTATGCTTCTTCCACTTATCTGGCAGTCTGTTGTTTCAGGATTTCCATATGTTGATTTTTTTTTTTTTAACGCAGATGGAAAGACTGTACTCAAATGCTTTTCTATTGACTAAAACAGTAGAAAAAAAAAGAAATCATTTATATCATGTACTAGAGAAGATGTAAAGCATATAATAATCATTTGGGTGGTCATTGGACTAAATATTTCACATTACACATGGACAGATCTAAGAATTAAACATACCAGATGTAAAAATGTCATATTTAAAGGTATCGCATTGTTAAGCATCTGCGGTTGTGGGCTATGATGCTCTTTATTTTTGAGGACTAGGAAGTCCATTTAGTTCATTACATAATAGGTCCATAATCCTAACATTCATAACAAACATAATCATTCTGAGAAATGCTACTCAAGGGTTCTTCAGTATATAATATATTCTTGGAACCGTTGATGAAAGGGAAAGCCACTGTTGTGCCGTTCTAAGGTAATTATCATTGGAGCATAATGATCGCACCATTAATCACGACATCACTAACACGTAACTATTTTTCTCTTTTTCAGGCTGCTTCATTTGGGGAGATGGAACCAGCAGATAATAAATTATGAATGTTGAACAAGATGACCTCTTACCATCAGCACCAGATGATGAGAGGTCCTAGATGGAAAGGGGCTTGGTTCGACCCCTTATTCCTCTTGCTCCTGGCTCTGCAGTTGCTTGCAGTGGCAGGGTTAGTAAGAGCCCAGACGTGCCCTTCTGTGTGTTCCTGCAGCAATCAATTTAGCAAGGTCATCTGCACACGCAGAGGACTCAGGGAAGTCCCTGATGGCATCTCCACCAACACACGCTACCTGAACCTTCAGGACAATCTCATTCAGGTCATCAAAGTGGACAGTTTCAAGCATCTACGACATTTAGAGATCCTCCAACTTAGCAAAAATCATATCCGCAACATCGAGATCGGCGCCTTCAATGGGCTAACCAGCCTTAACACCTTGGAGCTCTTTGACAATCGCCTCACAACCATCCCAAATGGAGCTTTCGAATATCTCTCTAAGCTCAAAGAACTCTGGCTTAGGAATAACCCGATCGAGAGCATACCATCCTATGCTTTTAATCGTTTACCATCCTTAAGGAGGCTAGACTTGGGGGAGCTCAAGCGTCTCTCCTATATCTCCGATGGAGCATTTGAGGGCTTAAGCAACTTGCGCTACCTGAACATGGGAATGTGTAACCTCAAGGAGGTCCCCAACATTAGGCCCTTAGTTCGCCTGGATGAGCTTGAGATGTCAGGGAACCAGCTGACTGTGATCCAGCCTGGTTCATTCAAGGGTCTTATCCACCTCCAGAAGCTGTGGATGATGCATTCCCAGATCCAAACAATTGAAAGGAACTCTTTTGATGACCTTCAGTCATTAAGTGAGCTGAACCTGGCTCACAATAACCTCACATTTGTGCCCCATGACCTTTTCACACCTTTGCGCCATTTGCAGAGAGTTCACCTACACCACAATCCCTGGAATTGCAACTGTGACATCCTGTGGTTAAGCTGGTGGCTTAGGGAGACAGTACCGACTAACACCAGCTGCTGTGCTCGCTGTAACTCTCCCGCAAGCCTCAAGGGGCGCTACATTGGTGAGCTGGACCAGAGCTACTTTCAGTGTTATGCACCTGTCATTGTTGAGCCTCCTGCAGACCTCAATGTTACTGAGGGAATAGCAGTGGAGCTCAAATGTCGGACCAATTCTGTGACCTCAGTCAGTTGGCTAACACCAAACGGCTCCATTGTGACACATGGGGCATCCCAGGCACGTGTCATGGTGCAAAATGATGGAACACTGAACTTCACCAGTGTTACAATGCACGACACTGGGAACTACACCTGCATGGTCAGCAACATGCTGGGAAACATTTCGGCTTCTGCAGTCCTCAACGTGACCTCCGTAGACAACAGTGGTGTCAGTTACTTCACCACAGTCACGGTTGAAACCATCGAGCCTCCAAACGACGGGCTAAGTAGGACCCCTGAGCAGCCTTCCTTTGGCTGGGTGGCGTCATCTACTACAAGAGCCACCCCGATTTCCACAGAGAAAGCCTATACCATCCCTGTGACGGACATAGATGAGGGTACTCTCAATGGTCTGGAGGAGGTAATGAAGACCACCAAGATCATCATCGGCTGCTTCGTGGCCATCACACTCATGGCTGCCGTCATGCTCATCATATTCTACAAGATGAGAAAGCAGCACCACCAGCAAGATCACAATGGGCCGACTCGCACAATCGAGATCATCAACGTAGATGACGAACTGACAGGGGTTCCTGCGATGGAGAGTCACCTCACTCTTCCTCCACTGGAGCACGAGCACTACAACCACTACAACTCATACAAGAGCGCTTACAACCACGCCTCGACGCTCGGCTCGCTGCATAGTTCTGTGCATGAACCTTTACTAATCCAAGCCAGCTCAAAAGATAACGTGCAAGAGACACAAATTTGAATTTCTTCACTTTGAACAGGAAAAGTTGATCTATACTAACAGTGTTATTGGCTTTGGTGGCATATATGGCAAGATGATGAAGACGGGGAGAAGACATGTCACTGAGGATGTATGTATTATTTCAATAAATGTGTTTACAAGCAAAGATTATTTATTTAAAGGTATGTTTAGTGGCTGAATCAAAAAAAAAAAAAACAAGAGTTCATATCATTTTCCTCCTCCTAATTTCCGTTTGAATTTGGGATTTAATGGATGAAAGGTCCGCTGAAAAAACAACGCACTTGTCGATTCAAGGTAAAATGACATGCTTTTGGCAGCCTCCTGTGAACAAACCACGACAAACAAACCATTAGGTTCATAATAGTGACATTTTTGTTGTATCTGTGGGCATGCTGCAGCATTTCACTTCATCTTTTCACATTTTAGTGAAATGAGTGCAAAAGATGGCCACTAAGGACTTAAGACTGTAAATAATGTAGTGTAAGTAGATGTGATAAACCTATCTGGTGGATGCAGAGAATTCAGAGAAGAAAATCAATTGTTTCTATTCCCCACAATATGATCATATATTGTGCAGCAGCAGGAGAAGAAAAAAAAAAAAAGCCTTTAATACAATGGTCTAGATAATGTGGTGCAAATGATGGTCTCTGTTCATTTTGGAGCTTCTGAGTTCCCTGAGCATACAACACATGAGTGTAATAACTGGACAAAACTATAAAGACGTGTAATTATGTGCATTAAATATTGCCCTTTCAGATGGGTTCCAGGTAAGGCTTTAACATTCAAATCCATTTAATGACCCTCATTACAGCTTTGGAAATCAGATTGAAGCCTTTTATCCAGTACATCTCCTCCTGAACTTGCTTTTCATCATTTGCCCTTGGTCAAGTTATTAGAAATCAAGTTGGTCAAGTTGTGATAAATCCTGGGAGAGGTGGGGTGAAATGACAGAGGAATCTCGCCCACGTTTAAACGTTAACTCACAAAAAAACCTCAGTTGCCATGATAAACAGCAGTGTCACACTTTGCAAGAGAAAGCACAATTCTTTGTTTAATCTTGCATGAAGCGCATTTCCATTTCTATGGAAACTCCTTACCTTGCAGGTAAAATATTGGGTTACTGCCCAGTGCTGGTAAGGATCTTAGACTATATTACCAGCGCTGCTACTGTTGTGATTTGTGTTTGGTGTGTATGTGCGTGTGCTATGTAATTACTATCATTTGAAAATAGAAATTGCCATTGAATTAACAGCACTTTCAATTAGCAAGCACTATCTTATTCATATGCTTTGCTACTCATCGCATTTTCCTTTTGCCGGAATGATTGAAATGAGTGATAATACGAGTGTGTGTGTGTGTGTGTGTGTGTGTGTGTGTGTGTGTGTGTGTGTGTGTGTGTGTGTGTGTGTGTGCGCGCGTGCGCGTGAAGTTTTGTTTGCACTATTTTACCGCTCTTACAATGGTGAAAACGAGGCGTTAGTCTCAATGTAATGCTGAAATGCTAGAAATCTCCATCTCATTATCAAACACATTAAGTAACTTTCGAAAATGCGACGAAGAGTGCAGATTTAGAGATGAAAGGAAATTTGCCAGCTTGAGGTTTTAAGGATTTTCAGGATTTGGGGATGCTAAATTATCGCTTTAACAATAAAACAATCAATGCAACGACTTTCTGACGAGTTTTCCAGAACAAACATTTAAGCAGGCGAAAAATAAATGAGGGTAATACGATTTCTATTCTTGGGTTTTTTTTATTAGTACTGTTTTATAGTGAATATTTGACCTTTGTTTTAAACCATTTACTGCCACTGGTGTATCAACGGTTCAGGAACGCTTCAGAAAAGAGATATCGATTTCCTGAATTGCTCACGTGTACTATATATTGAGTCCTATGCTTATTTACAGTCTATACTGTACCTGTTTGTTCACGGCTTTGACTCTTAGTTCCATTGATGTCTAAATTCTTTGCAGGGCTTATAAGAATTCATAAATGTTGATATGTGAAAATAAAAGAGAACCCATTGCTTATCTTCCATTCAAACTTTTTTTCCAGATAATCTCAAATAGGACTTACAGTCAGTGTGTACAGAAACGAACTACACTTTGGCCATTAAAAAAGAGGGACTGTGTGTTCTTGAGTGACAAAAATGACTTTCCTCAATCTGCTCCAGTGCTCACATGACCAGCAGTGTCAACTACTGAGTCTAGACCACTCTGACTCTCACCGTGTATCTATGGCATTAAGCCAAATTCTTTTTTTTTTGTTATGTTTTCTTGTTGTGATTTGTTTGTTATTGGTAACTCATTTTAGATTTCTATGATCAAATGAAGTGAAGAATCCTGGTATTTTATCTCTTTCCGAGTGAGAGAAAATGTGCTTTTCCAGAAGAAGATTTCTACACTGACTCTTTAAGCATTAACAGAAACATCTCGAAATCCAACATTACATATGCGGATCAGTCAATGATATTATCGGGATACGTTTATTTGAGGGAAAACCATTAAAAAAAAACCCCCACACACACATTTATTAATACCAGAGATTGTAGTTCATACAGTACATGCTGTAAATGTAAATAAAATGGTTTTTTTTTAAATGTTGGGTCTTGAAATTATTAATCTTGGGAAAGTGTTTGTGTTGATGTTAAGAGAAAGTGTTCATTAAATTATGTCTGTTTTTTTTTTTGTTTTTTTTTGGGGGGGGGGTTCATTAATATAAACGTCTCACATTTTTTCACATGATGTTTTAAACATGAATATGTACAACCTGCACAAAACTTTCAGCTTTTAAAAAAAACGGCTGCAACTGCTGTGCATCTTGTATATTAGGTCATCTCAACAGGGCTGGATGCTTAACTCACCCCACCTTGAACTGTACACTGCCTGTAATAAACTCGTCCAGACACACAGAAATAATTTGTATAAAGTCTCCAAGGGAATCCCTGAGAGGATGATCAGTACGGGAGCACTACATGTAAAAACTCAAAGTCTTTCATTTCCTTCAATATTATTTTCTCAAATGTGCGGTTTGGTTGGTTCCACGTCAAAGTATTAACTCAGCATTTTTTTTTTAAAGGATGACATTAAATGCGATACAACATGGCAGTAACAGTGCAACTACTCCGTTATTTAGCTTATTATCACTGGATAATTCTGTAAATGACCTCTGAAGTTGTGAGAAGCTCATAGCCTAATAGCCTGTGTTAAAGGGTTCGGCTCACCCTTCCCAGAATCCTCTGTGCCAAGGAGCGAATCACCATTTTCGATGGCCCTGATAATCCAAAAACAATCTGCAAAGATCTGGCGACATCGCAAACCATAGATCTTAAATTGCATCATGAAATCTTCTTGATCTATATTTTCTAGAATATCTATCTTTTAAATTCTTAAATTCCATAGCATGATTTCGTATGGATTTTCCGTATGGAATGAACTCGAACCTGTCTTGCGGATTCCAGAAACGATACTCGAATGAAGAAAAGGTTTGAAATGGGTTTAGAAAGAGATCACTAACAGTGAATTAGCAGAGGCTTTACTGCACAGAGCACAAACAGTCGCGGCCATGTGCTTTTCAGCATAAAAACATCACATTGCTGGGAAGGGTGAGTCAGCCTCTTTAATTTATCAAAACAATGTAGAAATGCCAGAAAACCATCTCTGGATGGAATGGGTGACATATTGTCACTCCCTTGTTAATCACAGTGACACTAGATAATCATTGGCATCTGTGGCTCATGTATGCAGAAGAAGGCAGATAGTGCTCTGCGTGTGTTAGAGTATGTTTTGCTGCCTGTCTAACATGCGTTAGATTTCATCCACCCCAGTAGATAGGTGTTTTGTGAGGGCATCATACATTGTATACAGTGAACGTTCCCTTAAATCTACATCATTTTAAGAACATATAAAATTCTACATGCGTACTTACTGCCGGTGAGGTCACTTCCTGTTTACATCCTGTTTACTAGCTGAAGCGGAAGTGGCGTACACCGCCACTGGGTATTCATCCGCAGTATGAATACTGTTTTATTTCGATTTAAATGTTCTTTTAATGTTTGAATTAACATTTTTTTAAATTAGATTTTATATTTTATTTCCAGAATCCCGCAAAAGACAAAAAAATTCCGCAAATCAAAATTTGGAAATCCACGATGCACCGAACCCGCGATAGGTGAACCGCGATATTGCGGGTGTTCACTGTATTGACCCACAATATTGGTCTCACACTTCCAATTTCATAACAATTTACATTATCCAAGTTATATTAAAAGGTAAGGGCAGGTTTCCTACATTTTCTCGGAAATTGCAGTAATTGTGCGCACGTCTGAAATTTATATTGACTGAAATTGCCCCTGTCATGACTGTGTCTATTATGTACAACTGCGTAGGTAAAAAAAAAAAAAAAAGAAAGAAAAATCGCGGTACACAAATTTTGCTCTGATAACTTGCATAAATATTCCACCCGAAACAAGATGCATAATCACTGATTCATGACCGATTGATTAGATTTATTCGTCGTTCATACTGATTCAATGATTCATTTAAACCAATTAACTGGTGTAATCAGTGCAAGAGAGTTCACAAAGAGATGCACATTATATGCCTTATGAAGCAAATAGCAACATGACTCATGACTATGTGAATCAGCAGTAATTCTAGGAAGTAGTTAATCCCACGCATACAAGCAATTCAGCATCTGTTCCCTGATTGTCCGTGTGGGCTCAATTTAGCCTGCATGTCTTGAAGAATGGCAGCTTGAGTGAATTAAAACCCCCAGAAGACCTTGACAAGTCAGAAATGGCTTTGGGAAGGGCATCAAAGTGCATCAATTAATTATAAACTCGACATGTGTGCCCTGTTTTTATTGCATACAGCTAATGCATCTGTTGAGTAAAGACAAAGTGTCAACACAAGTGTGTTCGTGGAAATGTATGGGAGGAATAGCTGTAGTCCTTGTGTGCAATAAAGAATTGGTACGGCTTCAGCTGCATCATCAAATCCATGACTCAGCTTCTCTTTCGATGACAAAAACAAGTCATCACAAGGCTTTATTTCACCAAGATGGAGGAAAAATATTCTTCTCGCACATACGTACATAGCCTCATCGTTCATTTTGGCACCCCACCGCACCAAAGCGAACTGAGAGACGAGTGACCTCTAGACATGAGCAGACACGTCTTGGCTTAAGATGGACTTGATTTTACAGCACCTCCTGTTGAGTTATGAGATGCTTGACATCTAATCCATAGGGTTTAAGCTGAAGTCTTGGTGAAACCAGACACTTGTGAGTAGAATTTATAGGCACCCCACATTGTCTCATTCCCTGTGTGATTAATTGTGTGGGGGCGCTGACAGACGGAAGTGCATCAGTTAATTAATTTTGCCTGGACAATGCCATTAGCCACACCAGGCACCAAGAGGAGGTGGGGGATTGCAGGCATGTGCCATCAGATTGTCTGCCTATCCCAGCACTCAGACTCACCAGATATAATGAATGTAATCAGCAGTTGGCACAAGCTGGCAGCGGCACCCATCACATTTAGAAGCAGCACTCTCTATCTATCCGTCTATCTATCTATCTATCTATCTATCTATCTATCTATCTATCTATCTATCTGTCTGTCTGTCTGTCTGTCTGTCTGTCTGTCTGTCTGTCTGTCTGTCTGTCCATCTGCCAAATCACATGAATGCAAATGAGAAGGATCAATTAGGACAGAATCTCACTGTTTTGGTAATGTAGTTATTTTCCAAATAGCACTGAGTTTAATAATTGTACATTACACTTTGGCATCGGGGAAGATGAAATACAGCGAGCCGATGCTGCCGGTAAGTGCGTACACTTCACTCCCAGCTGAAGCATTTAGGTGTCAAATTAATTAATCCTCATCCTCCTCTGAGAGAGGAGAAGCCTGCCAAGTGCAGCCTGCACTGCTGGTTATCAACATCAAATAAATGCATTTGATTATCAAGGTAAAAATAAACGTGCATCTCAAAGTCGAGATCAATATTCATATATTCCATTTACTTCATCTTTCTTCATTTGCATACATCTGTATGGGGTTACTTCGTCGAAGCGGAATCCGAGTTCTTGCTTGCTAACTATGTTATAACCTGATAGCTTTAGTTGCCCTAGTCTTAAATGATTATTTCCTTTCCACATAAACATGCGCATTTTGCAATTTAAGCAGTCCAAAAAATCAGCTCCGAAATTACAACAACAACAAAAACAGCTTTCAGCATTGTGGCTGTGTGAAATCAAAGACACGCTTATCCTGCCTTTGAGTAAGTGGCTGGCAATTTGCGACCGCAATTTGATATGGCTAATTTGTGCAGGCCCCATGCCGAGTTCGTCTGCTCGGGTGTTTGTGCTTTGAAGGCAGGGGTCACCCTGAAACATCCACAGAGATTGCTCTTCCACCCAGGGGGTAGCCATTTTGGGGAACTGATGTTCCGTGCACTCTGAAGTTGTCGCATCCCCCTGCAAATGGCAGCTGTGATTGTAATGCTTATCTTAAGTCTCTTCATCTTTGGCAAAGAATAATTAACAGCGAGCATGAGGAGTCTGTCTGCTGCTAAACTGTAATTACAAGTCCC
Source organism: Chrysichthys thysi (assembly GCA_030068315.1). NCBI lineage: Eukaryota > Metazoa > Chordata > Actinopteri > Siluriformes > Claroteidae > Chrysichthys > Chrysichthys thysi. The sequence goes on from JAQLOM010000023.1 coordinate 9,844,802, forward strand.
ATTACTCCAAGGGGGCGTTCAGAGCAATTAGCATTCCTCACTCAGCCGTCTGAAAAAGTATGATGAGAGCAGTTTGTTTAGTTTTGATACTATAGTGTTCTCAAGATCTCCCAATAAAAAAAAAAAAAAATTTAAAAAAATTCCACTAAACATGCAACTTTCCTTTCAGGTTTACCAGTTTGGAGTCATTTGAAGTAATTGCCAGTACCGCCCCTATTCATGCAAATGAAGAGTCATATCGAGCTGCATTATGCATAAAAGTGTCAAAGAACTGAAATGATCATCAAGACGGTGGAAATAGAACCACTCGGAATACTTTTATGAGCCATTTTGAAGATCTTTAGGCTTTTAAGCCATTTGAGGAAATGAACCAAGACTAAAATATATTTTTCCTCTTGGCCATAGGGGACTCTGCCGTGTCAGGACGAGGATGTTGGCTTGCAACAGTATTAGTACTAATACATCTGAACTTGCTTATGTAATATTCTTGGCGAGATATCCTCTAGAGTTGCCCTTGCTCCACTTGCTAATTTACTGAAAAGCCTCAGGGACACATGTGTTAAAATCTACCCTGAAAACAACAGCGCCGCGCAGTCCTCAAGGGAAACTATTAAGCTCATCCAGAAGCAAACATATGCCATGGAGATTTAAGAAAAACTGCAAAATGTCCACATTCCTAGTTTCTATCTCAAGATTGGAGTTCGAACAGGACGTCCACTTGTATGCTGTTTTCACTACACAGACTGTCAAGTTGTCCGTACCGAGAGAGGCCTTTGCACTTCTCATTAAATGTGTTCATGCAGATCCAACGTGCTATTCATCCGCCCTCAACTCAGTTCACAAAGCTCCTTCCATTTGAATCTCCTCTCCTGCCAAGCCAGATCACCCAATTTGAACTAAGCATCCTGGTGCTGCATATGGCTGTCGCTGCTTTCCTATGAGCCGAGCCAAGAGAGCTTTTGTATTTATTCTACAGATGCCACACGAGCGACGTGGTTCTCTCTCTCTCTGCCGATTTGGTTTGATTTGGCAGTTCTGCTATTTTCCAGCTGCACATTCTGCACAGACCTTTGTGTCCTTGTTTGTTTCACTACTCTAATCACATTTTAATTACTTTTCCCCTGTCACAGATGGCAAACAACAGCATCAAGCCACAGTTCAGTTTGTGAGTGCGAATCCCCCCATGAATGGATCGGCTACCTAGCAGTCGGATAGGATTGATGCGAATAATTTTGCAACAAATTTGCTCTGGAACTTCAGGGCGGCTAGCTGAAATGAGGGTGACGCAACAACGGTCCTTTTCAGTTAATGCCACACAATGAGAGGTGCTTTTAGTTCCTGATGATGTGCTGGAACTTAAATTGGTATGCTTCGAGAGATTTTTTTTAGGTTCTTGCCAAGGAAAGAGAAACAGGTGGGTGCTTGCCGTCTGTAGAGTAGAAACACCTGCTCTGTATAATATAGAAGAAGTCTTTGCGTTATATCTGTTTGAAAAGTTAGTAAACAGCATGTTTCTTGTGCTTGCCTTGTCTTTATATGCATCATGGCCATGCCTGGAAAACTCAACGTGTACAATCAATGTGCTGTCTACAATCAATTGACTCTATCTCTCGCAGAACAACCTCAAAGATCTTAACCTGTCTGCCTTCAAAGTAGTACATTCCAGAGAGTCTTCCCTTTTGGCCATCACTGAGAAGCTACATACTGCTAGATCAGCCAAACTGTCATCAGACTTCATCCTCCCTGACCTTCAAGCAATTTTTGATACAGTCAACCACATCTCTTGTGGATCTTCATGAGTCTTGGAATTTGTGGCACAGCATGGCAACGGTTTGCTTCCTACCTGGAGGGGATCTGTATCTGTTCCATGCAGACTCTCCGTTCATGTTCCGCAAGGTTCAGTCTTTGGTCCGCCTCTGTTGTCCCTCTATACTCCATATCTCGGTGAAGTCATATCCTCACCGAGGTTCTCATACCACTCCTATGCAGATGACACTGAACACCTCTTCACCTTGCCTCCCTCAGACACTCATGTTCCCGCTCAGATCTCAGCATGACTGGCAGATATGTCATCATGAATGGCAGCTCGTGTGCTGACACTTAATTCCAGCAAAACTGAACTGTCGTTCATCCCAGATGATTCATCCCTACATCAGGAGCTTGTTATCTCCCTGGACAACTCTCTAATTTGAACTTTGGTCACTGGTCACATCCTTGGGGTGACCACAGACAGTCAACTGTCTTTTTTCTCTCCCATTACTAATGCAGTGTTTTTCAACCACTGTGCCGCGGCACACTAGTGTGCCGTGAGAGGTCGTCAGGTGTGCTGCGTGAAAATGCCCCCCCGGCCAACATTTAACCTCGCGTTGCACGCACCGAGAGCGCGCAACGATTATGCACTCAATTTCCCAAGATTCCCTAGGCAGTACCCGGATGTCTTACATACCGTTGGAAAGGTCCCACCCCCGTAACTTGTCATATGCCGGAGCTACCGTCCATCAAATCTGAAGCGATCTATTATCATCCAGCATGACTGACGTTGTTTTGAGCGCGTGTAACTTGAGACCAGAATGTCCTACAGACTCGGGCCAGATATCTACGTAATCAGGAGAGTCTCCTGAACACACATAATGGTGTGAATCTAGCGAAAACAATGGAGAACTATTCTAAAGATCCCACTTTTTTTCCACCGGAAAAAAGGTCAGATTTGTTTTTTTCGAAAACTATTCGGTGTCATCTGAGTCAGATAGTACAAATAAAGAACACAATGTCGATAAAACATGTTGGATATTCGAATTTATTGGGTTCTTATGGAAAATGTGAGCCCAAACATGGCGGGGTGACTTGATGCTATGAATGTACACACAGGCTTCAAGTTAGGGAGACAGGCTTTGAGTTGGGGTGTGGAAGTGTGACATAATGACAGAAATTCATTGTTTTAGCACAGAAAACATCATTTTTTCATGGCGAGCTGGCTGTCTGTATAATCCTGAGAGTCTCAGTTTTCAGGGGACATATAACATTACTATATTACCGCATGATGAAAGGGGCGGAGCCTAAGAAACAGGGGCGTTACTGCTGTGTCCTGGTACCGGATCGCCTGCATATCAAACGCCGATTAACCTCCCTCCCCTTCCGGTGTGCCGTTGGATTTTCAAGACGCAAAAAGTGTGCCGTGGCTCAAAAAAGGTTGGGAAACACTGTACTAATGTGTCCCACTCCTGTTGATTTCTCTTTTACAACAATTGAAGGATTAGTCCGTTTCTACACACACAAGCCACTCAAGTATTTGTTCAGTCCCTTGTCATTTCAAGACTGGGCTACTGCAGCTTGCTCCTGGCAGGTCTGCCTCTGAGCACAATTTGACCTCTGTAACTGACCCAGAATACTATGACTCTATTTCAACCTTACTAAATTCTCCCACACCATCCCATTAGATCTGAAACACTGACGCTTGCCTACAATGCCAAAAATGGACCAACTTCCCTCATTACCTGCATCACCCTCTCTTCAGGTCTCTAGCATGGCTCGATTGGCCCCACCATGTCTCAAGGTAAAAGCACAGTGATGGACTAACGGTGTTATAAATGAACAGCGTTACTAACGGCGTTATTTTTTTTTAGTAACGAGTAATCTAACTAATTACTGTTTTTATCGTTACAACACCGTTCCCGTTAATGAACATAAATGCGATGCGTTACTTTATTGAAGTTTCCATCTGACACGGTCTCTCAGTCAGGAAATGTGATGTCTTTTACTTTGTTTTACTGGCGGACAGCTGATGATGATTGGTCGAATAAAATTTAACAGCCAATCAGAGTAGACTTTGGCAAACGTACAACATACGTAGGCTATACACAGTGATCCCTGAACACACGAGTGTAATCAGTTTGAAGAAACAGCTCGTGGGTACAATAATCTCGTGTGTACAAACAATTTTTCCCATAAGGAATAATGGGAAAGGGATTAATTGGTTTTCACAATTAACAAAAAGTAATGCAATAGTTAGTAATTAGTTACTTTTGTAATGCAGTAACGGAATTACTAATGCAATTACTTTTTGCAAGGAGTAACGAGTAACTGTAACTAATTACTTTTTAAAAGTAACTTGCCCAACACTGTAAAAGCAAGGCATGCATCAAGACTCTTGTCACTTCTGGCACCTTGTTAGTGAAATAATGAACTTATTTAGATGTCCGAACAGCTGAGACGCTGGCTGTCTTTAAACAACATTTAAAGACCTACCCCTTCCTGAAGTGCTTCAATTAGCATTTTTATTTAAAAAAAAAAAAAAAAGTGTTGTTTTAAAAAATTATTGTTAGCTTTTTTTGGACTGGTGGCAATCTTAGTCCATGACCTACTGAATGAGTCTCAGGGTGTATGCATTGACAGAAACTTCAAAGCACTTATGTAAGTCACTCAGAATAAGGGCAAATGCCAAATACCATAAATGTAAATTAACTCATTTCTTATTGATTTGCACAGCATGTACCACTTTCTACACCAAATAATATATAATATAATGAACAAGTAACTCATTAAAATCAAATTTATAACAGGGATTAAAAAGAAAAGGTCTGAATAGTGCTACTATACTGACTACAAGCTGCTGACATGAGTAGAGATAATTATAGATAAAGAGTCGGATGCTGTAGGTAAAAATTAATGTTGCTGAATGCAATAACATAAAGTATAATTGCCTCTATTGAAATTCTTTCCATCAAAACATTTTAGCAACAAGCCCACTCTATTCTTTCATTTAAATCATCGTAAAATCATGCAATTTCAGATGTAGTAGTCAACAAATGTCCTTTCTCACATTCAGACTGAAGCTATAAATTTGCGGATGTAAACTGTAAAATCCACTAGCAATAATTTAGTCACACCCATCGAAATTACATCATTACTTTTTTGTTCTTGTGGAAAAAAAAGTACACTGGCATTCTGCATTTAGTTACGCTTTAGCTTGGTATTAAATGTTTTATAGCACTTTAGATGTTGGTGTTGTTTTCATTGATCATTAGTCTCATTAATAACTCAGTCACACCCATCAACTCAACAGCGTTCAATACAACTCAGAGCAAGATGAAATCTTTTTCAATCATTTTTTTTTTCACACAAGTGAAAAAGAACCAACCACTGGTTGAGATTCTACAGGGCATCGAATATCCAGGCTCACACAGCTGGTGTCCAGTCACTTAAATCCATTTAAAAAAATTCTGCTACTACTGTAAACTAGTATATAACTACCGCATTTTCCGGACTATAAGCCGCTACTTTTTTCCCATGCTTTGAACCCTGCGGTTTATACACCAATGCGGCTTATCTATAG
>JAQLOM010000023.1:9868850-9880830 GCA_030068315.1 Chrysichthys thysi
AGAGAGAGAGAGAGAGAGAGAGAGAGAGAGAGAGAGAGAGAGAGAGAGAGAGATCAGATATGGCTGGAGTTGAGAACAAGAGTGGAGTCGAGATGGTAGGGTAAAAGTAGATGGGTGGGTGGTTGAAGAGCTGGCATCCACTCAAGTGTGCCTGTGCCTGTATGCATGTGCATGTGTGTGCCAGCCCGATGTGTGTGTGTGTGTGTGTGTGGGCCCGGCTTTTGGCATGTTAACAAAACTAGAAAGCACTCGAGTCAGATCTGCAGTCATGGTTGTGAAGTGCTGTGATGGTTATAGGCTTCACACAGAGCGTTTCATCCAGATCAAGCTTGTTCTCAGGATTTTACTACCGACGCTTAATAGGATGAAAACACTGTAGCCTACCATACACGTAGCGACAGATTCGGCATGTTTGGGTTGTAATCTGACATGACACAAAGCTTGATTCATTGTCAGGGTGATAACAGCAATGCCAAATATCCATTTGGGGTCTGGCTTTGCATCCAGTAGTCTATTATGCCAAGTCATTAATCTGTAGCAGGCCAGGGGATTTACAGTTTGCAACGCAGTGTAGCTAAAATAGAGCAGTAAAATTGTTACAGGGCATTTCTGAGTCTCTCATGAGGCTTCTGCCATTTTAAGATAGAACAAACGCACATGAAGAGAGATCGGATGCTTGCTTCTTTTTTTTTTAATAACACGCGTTTAAATTAATTAGCATTACGGCATCCTTTTCTCTTCACTGGAATGCATTGCGTCAGTCAGCTGCTTGCTGTATTACTCCAGAATAGAAATGAATTCAAACGAGTCCAAGTGCAATGGCTCAAGGATGAACAACACTAATGTTTTTCATTTCAGAAATGGCTTTTTCGGCTCGGTAATGTTCCCCAGCCTTAACACAATCAAGTTCTGAGCCAAATAGGCTTTAAATTAAAACACAAGTCGAATCAATACTGCAACAGGCAGATTTCTTCAAGCGAGCCACAGAATTTACAACTGCAAAAGCGTGCTCTGATAGCGACTGCGTGAAACGAGCCCATCCTATTTCCAAGCTGAAAGCAGCTCACAGCATCAGCATCAATAAGCGCTGAAGAGTCGCACAGTCAGGCTTTCGGTAATTTGAGTCAGATGTGATTTTCACCTTAGGGGTGTGACTTTAAGTTGATAAACATTGAATAGCAGGGCTGTCAGGATGCATGAAAGGGAGTGTGAAATAAATATTCAGTGAAGGCAAATCCTGAATTGGCACGAACGAGCTTATAAAGTAAACTGAAATGATTGCGGAGATAGAGCCCTTTCGAGGAGTGCATGATATGGTCTAATTGCATAACTGACACAGACAGTAATTTGGTATGTAACGCTAGCGTAACAAGCTGACGCTTGCGTGATGCCATTTTCAACCTCCTAGACCTATTTTTTTCCCTGCTTTTTTTTTTTTTATTATTATTTTTAATTGAATTACCCTACATTCCTACGCAATTGTGACATCCGTATTTTAATTTCTGCTAGGATATTTATATTCCATTCTCCAAACAACAACCCGTTCACAACTATGACACGTGTGAAGGTAAATGAAGTAATAATCTAGCAAGCTTGGCAAATCAGGATTCTTGCTGCTCCTCATTTGCATAAATATGAGAGAACAGTATTTTAAAATATGAGGCCATTCATTACTGTTTCATATTCTCTATAAAAGGAGTGGGAGGCTTTGACTGTGAAAAGTTGGAGCTGCAAAAAAAAATAAAAAAAAAGCACAGTTATTGCCCTGTTCTGCTCGTGCATATCAAACAGCTGTCAGGTTTTTTGTCAGAGTTAGTCATTTTGGAGGCAATACGATATCAGTCAAATCTGCGGCCACTCCTGTCAACTTTAGCGCCCGGAAAGAAGCAAAGGGAACCCATGTCGTGATTAGTCATTTCCAGGCAAAAGTGAACCTTTGACAGGCCTTTGTGATGTGAACCATTTTCATGCATAGTAATGTTACTCAGCTTTGCATGCTCTCTCACTTTCCTTATCTGCCACTCTAATTATCAGGGCCAGAGAAAGGTCATTTGGTCACTAAATTACCTGCTATGCATTTGATTATCTTGTCGGTGTGGCAGAAAAAGAGTTGGCCTAACACTTAATTTGGGGAGCAAAAGAGGGCATGGAGGAATATCTGCTAATCCAACTAACCCTCTTTAAATAATGCGCTGTCCCATTTCTGCGTCGCCTTAAAAAGTGATATCATGAAATTCAGTTTGCCTATCGCAAATAAAACGTCTTGATCAGAATCCGCGTGATTTTTCTTCAGGTTTTATAAGAAGATTATCCCTGCTAAGTATATTTCTTTTAGCCTTTTGTAAAAGTGGTGAATAAGATTAGAGAAGTTAATCTTAACGGTTCACTTGTGCCTTAATAATTCATTTTTTACACGTTCTTCCCTCTGAATCCATTTTTGTCAAATATATAATTTATAGTGTGATAAGAAGAGATAAGCACTGCTGTAAAGATATGCTCACTTACGAGGTGGATTACGAGATACACCCTCTTCGGGGCTTAGCTATTAGCTGAAAGTGTTTGGCACCTGCTTTGCTAAATGAGATGACTATGAGAGAAATGCATGGAGCCAAGCCAGACAACACAGAGGCACCTCAGGACAGACCACTTGAGCCGTTGCTAAAGTTTTTAAAACAGATGAGGGGGAAAAACACACGCGCACACACACACACACACACACACACGCACACACACACACACACGCTGTGCCAAACGCACACCTTTTTACCAGAATATTATTACATTCTGTACAAATACTGCACTAAGTATTACATGTGTTTGGAGCTGCTGGATCTGCATGTTAGATAAAGCCTAGTCAAAGGTCAGTGTAGCTCAATAGACATCATTGGAAAACTGTTGACAAGGTGTATTAGCATGCTTTGCATGCACAAGCGAAACTCCATGCATTGCATTTTATGTCAAAAGGAAAAAAATATATGCACAGGCACTGGATGGCGTGTTCAGAGCTGAAATGTCCAGAATGTTCTCGGGTATTCAACAAAACGGGAAGCTGAAATTGTAAAGCAGTTCAAACTTGAGCTGCCCAAAGCAGCAGCGTTCGTCAATTTACAATTCAAATCATCCAAACTGCAGGAACATACCGGAAGAGATGTCTTCACCTAAAGGGCATGATTAGTGCTATCTGAGGGGTGCAGCTTCATCATGAACAATTGGGTGCCAAAAGTGACTTTTAGCTTTGTTTATTAGCTTCCTGTCATATCCCTGTTCATGTGGAACATGCAAATGCAACCTTATCCAAACTGTGTCATATCCAGTCACACTGGGTGATCTGATCAAACGGCATGAAATCTTCGGAAAGTAAGGATATCTTAGGATATTTTGAAAACAAATGTATGAGAGATAACATTCTAATAGGCTTACTGTGTTGTGTATTTTTCTCGTTTTCTAACCCTATCTGACAGGAGGGGAAAACCAGTGGGAATTAAGCATCTGGACTGACAAAAGCTTCCCTGTGCTGGCACTCGCCTGCATTCCTGCTATTATCAGGCACTTTAGTCACCAGCCTATTCTTGGATCTTCATTTTTGTTAACATTGATAAGGTTAATTATGCTCTACAGGCTTGTGGCAAGAACTGTCACTGTGTTCTGCATGCTTAAAAAAAGCATGCCACGTGCCATCGGCTGAATCCTCTGCTTTTGGGAATGATCTCCGGTGAAGATAATCATGTTCCGTTTGGTAATCGGTTTTAAATCATAAACGGTATACCCTTTCCTAAACAAGAAACAGACACGGAATTCTCGAATCTTGCTCAGGTGAATAATTTTCTCTAACAGCACCACTGACACTGGCCGCCTACTGGCTGTAGTTTAATAATATAAGGTGTACATAGTAATGCGCTCATGCTAATCTGTTACCGTTTCTATAGTAACGACTTATTCACAGGGACTTGTATGCCAGGCACTCTGTATAACGTAAGGCTAATAATAGACAGATTTAAAAAAAAAAAAAAAAAAAGGGTTCGTGTTTAACACAGAAAAATATATCACCGTTGACATGGACATGGTGAAACATTCATTCACATCTACAAAATGTCAGGTAATGATCAGGAGGGTTTTTTTTCCAGTGGCTCAGGAATATGACAAACTGTGATTTTTGTGCGTGGGAGTCATTGATTTAGAGAGGGGTGGGTGAGGGAGTGACTGGTATGGTGGTTAGCACTGTTGCCTCACAGGAAAAAGGTCCTGGGTTCGATTCCCCGGGTCGACCTGGGCGCCGTCCTGTGTGGAGTTTACATGTTCTCCCCGTGTCCGTGTGGGTTTCCTCTGGGTACTCCGGTTTCCTCCCACAGTCCAAAGATGTGTACAGAGTGGGATCAGGCTAACTGGATACTCTAAACTGCGTGTAGGTGTGAACGTGAGTGTGAATGCTTGTCTGTGTGTTTCGGCCCTGCAACCGATTGGCTCAAGCTTCCCCTCCTCCCCGACCCTGAACCGGATTAAGCGGCAGAAGATGAGTGAGAGTGAGTGAGTGAGTGAGATACCAGGAACTAGCTTGTCTTGTGGAGATTTTATAACATGAAAGATATTTATAAAAGGTTAAAAGTGTGACATGTTTGTTAATAAATTTTTAAAAAAATGTCATTACTTCCAGAGCACTGAGGTATAAGAGGAATGAAAACACTTTGGGTCATTGTTTTATAGGGGGGAGGGGGGGGATCAATTTTAGAAACCCTGTCATGTTTAATGCCTTACTCATATGTCAATTGCCAAGAAACACATTATACACAAAGGCTTTTTTTTCTTTCTTTCTTTTTTCTTTCTTTTTTTACAGTTTTTAGCTACACAAAGAATCTCTGCTGCCACATTATTTTGGTCTTTTTTTGTTTCAGGTTTGCTGGGTGAGATGTGGCTATAAACCATGTGCTAGTATTAATTATCTATATCTCCTTTAAGTTAGTAAAAATGATTTGTGACTGTGTTTGTGTTTGTGTGAGACAGAGAAAGACAGACTCCCCTAAAGAATGGATTTGGGCTCCATTAGCTGATTAGACCTGAAATGACATTATGTGAAGTTAACAGCAGTAATCTGAAGATGGATAACCCAGGATACCTCCACGGTGAGACCTTTTCTCCGTCAATCATTTCCACATAAGAATATTCAATGCACAAGCCAGGCGTAACATTGTGTACAGTAACGCTTCCTGAAGCGAGGTATATACACATATAAAAAGTGCGACAAAGAAATTTTGCATCTTAAAAGGAAAAAGTAGAGCTGGCTGTACTTATTTCCGTATGCATTTTGGTGAGATGGAGCTTGACGAGCACCCCCGCAGTCACACTGAATTCTAAGCAGACGAACGCTTTTGCCATCCAATGGTGATTAGAGCTCAGATTACCTCAGTGTGAAATGTGCTCTGCTAGTTGTAAGGAGAGGTACTTCATCAGTGTTTACGCTTGTAGATTAATGTATTTCCTGTTTTGCTACTTCCCCAGGGGTGTGAGGAAACTAATCACAAGAGGTCTTGTGATTTCATTACACACAGAATAGCGTGTCAACTGGCAAACCCGATGCATAATAAAGGAAGCTAATGAAAAAGAGGAGCGGGTGCCCTTGTGTTGAACCGTTGCAATGGGAGAGAAGAACTTTGGAAAGAACCAAACAATGAGCCTTCTGCGTATTTTCAATAACAGAGAATGTCACATTTACATTTCATATTACAGTGTTTGACAATTTTGGTCACTGCATATGACCAGGGAAGCAAAGAGCTGGATTGCTTTCTTCACTAATACAGTCGGAGAGGATTTAAGTGCCAGGCAAAAAATAATAATAATAATAATTGTATTGTATACCAAAGGCACATTCACAATAAGAAAAAAAAACCTGACAGCCTGTGTACAACAATGCTGTTCTATACAATCAGTCTTCAGGACTGAGGATCTTGCACTTTATGGTGTCTCAGTAACCTGCCAAGCTTTATTCATTTGTTCCTTTATTCCTTTATTCATTCATTTTATTCATTTATTGTAGTCATTCATTCATTTTATTCATTATTTACTCCTCATTATTTACTTCATCCATGGGGAGAACCTGGTGAGAGAATAACTTGGGGCAAATCACATCTAGAGTGATTACAATTTCTTCAGTTGTCATTCTAGTCCAGGAAAATCCTTTTAGGAGGATACAAAGCTATATCTATGTGGAATATACAGTCTGCGCAGTTTACTACAGTTTACAACAATCAATTTTCATAGCTGTGCACCAACTTTGAATGTGGTTTATTTGAGGGCTTCCTTCAATTACAATTATTGTCCATAGCCAGATTCAAAGCACGTTAAACAAGCCTACTGCAAACTCAAGAGTAACAGGTAGGGATCAGAACCAGGAAGTGCAATGAAACCCAGAAAAGCATGGACAACAACCTCTATAACAATTGCAACAGAGAATATACGAGGGAGAATTAAAATGTAAAGGACATATTTAAATTACGCAGTAACTGGAACAAAGGGAAGCTGGTGGCATGCAACACACTCGTATGTTGGCCTTGAGCCGAGCAGCAGCCAAGAGGGAAGAAACATGGACACGTGGATACTTTCTTAAGGCAGAGGGAGTGAAACCTATGGAAATTCACCGCTGGATGTTGGCTCAGGATGGACATGAATCAATGAAAGGTTTATGACTGGGTAGAAAGGTTTAAAGCGGAAAGAACAGGTGTAACCGACGAAGGTCGTTCTGGTCACCCGTCAGCAACACACACACACAAGAGCACACTGACAGGGTGGATGCCTTGATTATAGAAGACTGACAGATAACGGTGTTTCAGTTGGCTGCACATTTGAATATCAGCTATGGATCCACATAACCATAACGGGCAAAGCGCACGGGCAAACAGTGAACAGTGCAAATTACTGTGCATTGCTGTGAAATGAACTTCAACCTGCAATTCACAGCAAAAGAAGAGGAACGCTCTGCAAAACTGTCCATGCTGCACCATCACAATGCACGTCCTCATACAGCAGCAGTGACAGTAGAGACAGTGCAACAGCTCGGGTTTGAACGTCTTCCACATCCTCCGTACAGCACGGATCTGGTAATGAGAGATTATCACGTCTTCGGTCCACTGAAGGAGGCGCTGTGCGGTCGCAGGTTCACCTCTGATGATGAAGTAAAGAAGCGGTGCTCACCTGGTTTCGGGAGCAGCCAAAAACCTTCTAACTCTGAGGGAATACAGAAGGTAGTTGAACGATACAACAAATGCATTGTCTTGCATGGGGACTGTGCGGAAAAGGGATATGTTCAATATCTCAGAGTTACTTCTGTTAAAGCTGTTAAATGTATTTTGCCTTTATTTTCTGATTCTCCTTCTTAGAGTACATTGAGAAATTAATCAAGGACTAATGCAGAACAGGGGAACGCACTCAAGTATCAAAACAAATAGTCATATTTCCGTTAACCTGCTTGAAGCACAATTCGCAAATATATGAAAATAGTTGCAAACTAATAAAAAGAGGAATGGAATCACATGTATTTAGAAAAAAGACTCTCAGACAGCGCAAAAAATGATACTAGCATGAGGTGATTTTTAAGACGATTTGATAAAGCAGTAGTTTGCTTAAAAACTTAAATGGAAACAGGTTTTTTTGCACTGAAGTCGCATTAGTAAATGAACACTCTGCCTCTGAAAAAAGAGCACTCTGTAGGAGCTACAGCATGAGGAGAGACTTTTGTGAGAGGAGAAAACCAGCTGCAATCACTTCATCACTAATAACATCACTCATTTTTTCAAAATATCGGAAAAAATGATTCATTTTCAAACTATCGTTTCTGTTTCACGCAAAACTGCAACGGAAACCAGGCTAACAACAGTACAAGAGTGGAGACAGAGCTAGGAACGTTCAGCGAAGGTGCAAACCATGACAAACAAATACATATTCACTGGCAAATTGCTATGGAATAAGTGGAATAAAAAAAAAACTATGTGTTGGTTTATTATTAATTTTGAGCATTTTTTTTGTAAAACCATTTTGCATTTTATTCTTTTTGCAACTGGGTACTTAACTTCTAAATATTGCATGCTACAGCTCCCATGCTATGGCTAAAGTGCCATAATGCTAATCATGTATCCCCCCACCACCCCCCACCCCCCAGCTCCTACCTCCATCCAGATAATGCTGTATCGTTTTAGGAATAATAAAGATAGAGATCTGAAAAGCTTCACTGCCTAATTTCCTGTTTAGCTCTGACACCTCTGATCATAATGTCCTTTATCACTAATTCCATAGAATCTCATCTCCCATCCAAACAATACTCTAGGTTTCCTTTGTCAGCAATCTCAAGTTGAAACCAGCACAAAAAGGGGAGGAAAATCCACAGAAACACATTTCCTTGATATTAAAATACAAAGACATGATAGTTGGCAGCCTAACCGGCATATGATTGAAGATGTGTGAGAACGGGGACTGCTTTGAGATTCGTTTTCCCATTATGCAGGTGTATTTATTCATGAAGCCGTCCAGGGTGTTGATTTCACAAGATGAAACCAAGTCCTTTCTGCACTGATGGCTAAACGCTTGTGACAAGCCCATCAGCAGAAAGCCTCTGTAGCTCATCACCTGTGATACGACCTCAAAACACTAGCACTAGATCTCTCCATTAGTTCTCAGTGCAGTCAAAAATACAAGTATTGGCACCTTTCAAAGGAATGGGCTGAAATTGAATATTACATGCAATAATTACAAGCTGTTTCATTCCAAGAGCTGCAGAGAACGCTTACTCTTCTTTTAACCAATAGGAATAACTCTTAATAGGCTTCGTTCACATTACAAGCTTCATTGTTCAATTCAGATTTTTTTTTTTTGTTGCTCCGATCAGATTTGCCTATCTTGATGGTTCCCGTTCATAATTACATGTGACTTATATCGTAATGTACTGTGAAAACAGCTGTCCTCCAAAATGGCACAAATGGACTCATTGATACATTTTTGCATTGATAAGTCAGCTGTATCATCACCAAAAAAAAAAAAAAAAACACCACAGTTGTAAGATACTTTTGGTATTACAACCAACCAAATGGATGCTCCAGTTGCTAATGTATGCGTCGCATATTGCTCTGGAGGAGAGAATACAGTTTGTCAGCCACACATGATCAGGTTTAGAAGATGAAAAAAAGCCAGATGGCTACCTATTGCTGTTTTTTCATCTACTGCTGGTACTGCTACACCAAGAGACATGCGCATATGAGAAAGGAGCCAGCTCAGCACATGTATTGAAGCAAAAAGGCGTGTGAATTTCGATCTGACCGTTCTCATTCATGTTGCATGGCCACGAATTGGAGATGTATCCAATCAAGGACCATATATGAAAGTTTCTGCTCAAATCAAATCTGATTTGAAAAGACATCTGATCTGTGTCACATTAAGGCAAAAAATCCGACTTGAGTCACTTTAGCCTGGTAATGTGAACATAGCCTAACAGAAAACATAGTCACAGAAACACAAAATCAGTGTTTTGCAATCGGTTTCAAGAAGGGAACCAGTGCTCTGAACTGAATTGAAGAGGTAAGTCCACATGCACAACCCAAAGAATATCAAAGAGCATGAATTCTTCTACATGGAGGAGTGCCCAAAAACCTCTATTTGGGATCTTTTACAAATAAAAAAAAATGCATCCAAACTAGATGTTGCAGAAAGAGATACTGTGCTCCAAATTTGTCACCAAATCTTAATTGCGGAGGTGCTGGTATTTTGATTGTACATTATTGTACATGTTTAGGCTCAAAACGCTACCCATTGCTTTTTCTTTTTAAACTATTTTATACCAAAGCGCAGTTGAATTCTCAAATCAGTAGATGGTAATGAATTGTCTATAACAGAAGCCAGATAACAGTAATTCCAACTGTAACATAAACAACGTTTGCGCTCCTCGTAAGACATTGCTGTTCCTATAGTAACAACTCATTAACAGGAACCTATATGGCAGAATCTGGGGCTAATAATAACAGGATGAAACCAACTGAGTTGTTGTTTAGAAAAAGATCTAATCATTAACAGAGCGAAGGGTTTTGTTGTTGTTGTTGTTGTTGCTGTTGTTAGGAGATGTTAATGTAAAATTTATGGAAGGAGTCTCCAGTGTCAGTACCTTGTAACAGTCAGGAAGCTTCCTGAAACATCAAGACAGAAGAGTTTCTGGAGACCCTTTCCAGTTTCTCAGCCACATGCCAAGCCGAGTCTCATTACCTTTAAGGGAGAGAAAACAGGAAATGCTTGTGAAGGAACAACTGCTTACAGCTGATAACAAATTTGTTTTGCAGATGTTTCATTATAATAACTATATTGTAACAGAAACGGTTAAAAAGCATTTCCTTCATTAATAATTGGGGGGAAAAAACCTGTTGCTATGTTTACAGCAATGTTGTTGATGAAAATAATCCACTTTGGGCGTTAACATTTTTTGTGTTATTTCTTCCCTATATCCATTATGTGGATTATATTTTATGAATCTATTTTATATATCCAATTTTATTCACACATTCATTCTATTATTGATTTTTTTTTATTCCTCTATTCTATTCAACTGCTTTATTCTGGTCAGGATCCAGGAATACACCCTGACTGGGATGTCAGTCCATCACAGGGCAGTTTAGCATAGCCGATCTTTAAGCATGCTTTTGGGAGGTGGAATTAAACAGGACAACCTTGGAGCAGTCTAAGTGTACATGGGGAGAGCATGCAAAACTAACCACAGAACAACCAGAGTTCAGAATGAGACCAAAGCTGTGAGGCAGCAGTGCAACCCACTGCACCACTCTGCCACCTAATATCACTTATCGCATGTTTTATTCATTTTCTATATCCGTTATATAAGTTCTATTTTAAATATTCATTTTGCTTATCTATATCATATATATTTTGCTCTTTTTCATGAAGGGAGGCAATCAGTCCAGAGTTCACTAAAGAGACAATGTTTAATATGTACAGTACATACGTATGATGTATAATGTATAACCTGTAGGTAATATTCTATAACGCTGAGCTCCAAAGAACTTGGACAGATAAGTTGCATGCCCAAGCTTCGGAATCCATTACACAGACATACAACTGTAACCTGCTCACGTACCCTCAAGTTAGTTCTCTGGTCAATTTGACAGCTAAGCCATAACTAAGGCTCCTGAATAGGAAAATAGGGCATCACTTCAGCTAATGCCCGACAGTCTATGAAATTTGATGGTGGTCAAGAAAGGGCCTCAGGGAGATTATTTGTTTTGGAAATTGTCTTCTGGTCTTTTCTATCAAACAAAGGCAGTTGATTGCTTGGAGACAGAGCTGTCCCTAGAGTAGGGAGCAATTATTGACTTTGCTAAGTCAACCTTTAATGTACAAATCACCGTACAAGCGCCGTCCTTGTCACCGAGCCTTTTCACTCTACAGCAGAGAGCATTCTGCTCATAGTCAAGTACACATTAATTCCTTTCAATCTTCACACTCAATTTATTCTGAAATGTCCCTGCCAATATGCTCAGGACTCAGATTAGACGAGGTGAATTGTAATGGGGAAAAAAGAAAAAAGAAAAAAAGTTGAAAGAAAATGGGAGCTTAGTATTGTGGAGCATTTTTATTCTTCCCCAAGGATATGTCAACAGAGGTCAACGGAGGAGTGTGCGCTAATGGATTAAATAAATGCGTGCCATAGAGGCACGCATAATTGAAGACCTTAGATATCTTCCTCGTAGGTGAAACATGGAATCTATGGATGGTTCATTTGAAAGAATATTGTCTATTTAGTGGTTTTTTTTTTTTTTTACTGCTTATTTAAGAGAGACACAAGATACTGCTGAGGCATAATTTTTCACATTCTCACCTCTGGATACCCATTTGAATGTAAGGATTTACAGTTATTAAAGGCTTATTCACAGAGCAACTGTATATGTGTGTGTGTGTGTGTGTGTGTGTGTGTGTGTGTGTGTGTGTGTGTGTGTGTGTGTGT
>JAQLOM010000023.1:9941186-9951609 GCA_030068315.1 Chrysichthys thysi
CCCGACAACACAGCTCCTAGGGTCACTAGGGTGCGCAAACCCCTCCACCACATCAAGGTGGCGGTTCTCGGAGGGGCCCTACATTATATAATACATTATCCAGCTAACACTTTTTAGCCTGGTCATGCTTCTGGACAACAAAACATGTGAGTGGGGGTGTGCACTGGAGCTTCCACTTGCCTAGGTGGCTACGTAATAAAGTTATAATGTGTCCATCCCTGCCAAAGATGTCAGTGAAAACAAATTTCAGGTAAGGTGATCTGCATACACTTCATTTTTATCTAATCTATATTGCTTTAAGTGCTTCATAATAATGATCAGATGATACAAAATAAACACACAGTTTAGCTCATATGCCAGGAAAGGCTAATTCTGACACCACCTAACCATACCTTTTCCAAGACTTTGGCCAAGCGGGTTCCCACTTGCTCAAAGGACTGTGGCAAAAACTTATCCTTCCCCAAATTCTGCAGCACCTGAGCAAGACACACAGCGAGGTGAGTGAGTGAGTGATTGAGTGATGGACTGCTAATAACAGACCACATGCAGAGGCCTAAATGCCCATCTCACACGCACACACATGCGCACACACCTCTTTGAGCTGACTCTCTCCTGTATAGTGGATGCTTCCACGGTTGGCCACTCCCCCCAGATGGTCTAGCGTGTGCATGCTGGCAGGCAGGTTAGCGTTGCACACTGGTTCTGCAGCAGGCTCCTGCAGTGGAGTGGCAAAGTCTATATGTTCTGTGATGCTGCACAGGGAGCATGGAAGAAATGAAAAAGACAGATAATAAACAAAACGCATACATACAAGCAGTTATGTTCAGTTATAGCATTGGAAGAAAGTGTGGCCTCACGCAATTTATAATCCAGTTTACATAACAGTAAGAAGGCAGTCACACGCTACTGTTCAGACCAACTTCAAAAGATTCCAAAGCAAAAGTTGGTCTCAAATCACACAGCGCGTGTCCGTGCTAAGGTGCTATTATCAGGCAAGCCTTGTCATTTGCCTCCTTAAGCTGAAATGTGTGTAATCCTGTGCACATGCTTCTCTTATGGACATGGAGAGATGAAAGCTCACACGATCGGTTTCTTCCACATGAATGGCTGGCCAGGATAGTCTCTTATGTTTGCTGCTCTAGCAAAATTTAAATTCTGGTAAACTTCTAAACAGATAGCGTTTCCTATGCACTGGTGTCTGTCTTATAACGTGAAAACAGCCTAAAACATGCAAATGTGTAGAGTAAACGCAATATATAGGCATACTCGATATTTTTGGCAGACACAGCTAGCCAGGTGCTTGCCACTGTCGTGAGGTCTACCCGCCGTGTGCGCTGACACTCCTCTGGTCCTGGCCAACCCATGCTACTGTAGTCCTTCCACCTACCTACAAAACACACACACACACCCACCTGTCCCTAAAAAGGTCTCTGCTGTAGACAGAACAGTGCACATGAAAGAAAACAGTCGGTTCGTGTAGCACATACCTGAAGTTCCAGGGGAAGGGATAGTAGGGCCGCTGATCTCCAGGATGGAGTGTGCTCCTGTGGATTCACTCTCAGAGGAATCCTCTTCACCTGCCCAGCTCCCAGAAACCTCCGCCTTGGGCTTCCGCATTCGCTTCACCTGGAATGTAATCTGGAAATCCGGAACAATAAACAAAAACTTTACATTGCACAGATTTTGTACGATCACTGTTTATCATACATGAACCACCGGGAATAGGAATTTCATCTTAGGGCATCAAAACAGGCAAAAATAAATAAATAAATAAATAAATAAAACAGAGGACAATAAGTCTACAGCTTACCCATTCTGCTCCATCATCATCCTCGCAGTTTCCGAAGCAGGCACCATCACTGTCCGCCCCCATCACCCTGTCGTTTTTCAGAACACGGATCCCTCGTAGGTCCCCGCGCTTCCCGCTCACGTCCAGAGCCCCCTCAAATGCTCCCATCAGCTCCTCATGCAACTGCCACTGCTCTTCTCCTTCCAGCACTCCTTTCTTATCGTCCCCTCGGTCCTGCTGGCCCACCTCTCCTGAGCCATTACTGTCCACCACTACTTCTACAGAGGTGTAGACCATGTGGGGGGGGTTAAGAAAAGGTGAGTCAGATGGAAGACAGAATGATTTTGTGATGCTCAACAAACAGAAGAAAATGAGTACTTACTCTCAAACAGGAGCGAGTCCTTTAACGCAGATCCAGGCATGGCATCTGCGTTTCCTGTTTCTGGCCTTTCCTCGGATTCCCAGTCCTCCACCTCAATGTCCTCTACTCTCTCACAACCTGAACCGTCTGCACCCCAAACACACAGCATATTCACATACTGACTTCATTACTGATTTATTACTAAATGCCCATATCAAAGATACGCAGTGATTGATTTTTTTTTTTTTAATAAATTGTTCCAGGATTCTTGTCTTTGCCTATTCAACCTACCACCTGTTTACACCAAGACCATGTAAGAGCCATTAATGCTCCTAAGGTGATGACGTGTTTTAATATTCAGAAATACGGCTGCTGTACTGCAACCAGAGTCTGATGTAATACGTGAGGAAGAAGAGAAGCAAAATATGTGATTAAAAGTTTCCAACAGCATGTTTATTGTACAGTTTATTAATAGTAATCAAGTAAGCTGCGTGGCTTTTAAAAGAGTTGCTTGATATCTTACACCAGGAAATGAGCTAGCTAAAATACTTCATGAAAGTCAGTCTTTCGTAACTTGGCATCGGGAGGATTGAAAATGAGCCTCTCACTTGCTATGGTGCATTTGTCTTTAAGGAGCAAATGAAGGTAATTATATGATGCTCTACAGCAGGAATGATCACTGAGCGCTTTTTCACATGACTTCACTCCAACACCATGTCTGTCACACTAAATGCACTACATTCCAATCAAAGCAAAAAAAAAAAAAAAATACATATGGAAATAGGTTTCAAAATATAGCTCATTTAATTTTAAATTGTCCCCTTTGTGCTGTTGACAAAAGCAAAAACTCAGGCAGGGAGAGGTGAAACTTGGGATCAAATGCACTCAGCAGTCTTCAGCAGTATATTAATACCTGAATCAATAGCACTGCATGTGTCGCCCCCAAATTTGGAGAGGACAATGAATTTATTTTCCTCTGCAGAGTAGAACAGCGTCTAAATAAAGTTTGAGCTATTTTCAGCCTGTTGAATTATTGAGTGCAAGATTTCTCCACTTCAAAGCCCTTTGGCTTGATGGGGAACGGCGTCAGGGGAAACGAGTGCTGAACTACAGGGGAAGCGGAGGGAGGGGAAAAAAAAAAAAAAAAAGAGGGAGTGGGAGGTGGAAGAGAAGGCAAACCCAGAATAGACAATGCAGTGGGGAGAGAGCTAAAAACAGATGAGAGATTACAGTGACTGTGCTATTAAAAGACCTCGACCCACAACACAACCGAGGCTGAAACCCGAGGGATTAGAGCAAAGAGACTGCAAGACAGCGAACGGAGGATGGTGCAATGTGGTAGCAGTCTGGGGTAAACTCAGGTTAATAGAAACTTCACCTTAGAGCATGGTTAGATACTAAAAAAAACTAAAAACTACTCAAACATTAGTATATTAACAAATACTGCAATCCAGTTTACTACTGACTAAACAATAGAATTAACCATAAACACCTTTTTGCACATTTCTAAGCAATGTGATCATCATTTGCTAGAGACTGAAGAATTTCAGAGCAGCCATGAGTGTCAGCACAACTCACGTTGACAGGACTTGTGCTGGAGTTTGTAGAGGAAAGGGTAGAACTGCAGGCAGCGCAGCAGAGGCAGGCTGGCATGGCACTGGCTGCAGCTGCCACTCAGAGACAGGGCGTGCCGGAACATGGTCAGGGCACCAGTCAGGTTCCCTCGAGAGAGCT
The DNA here is from genome assembly GCA_030068315.1 of Chrysichthys thysi. NCBI lineage: Eukaryota > Metazoa > Chordata > Actinopteri > Siluriformes > Claroteidae > Chrysichthys > Chrysichthys thysi. The sequence continues at coordinate 9,945,071 of JAQLOM010000023.1, forward strand.
GCACACTCACCATGCTCAGCAGAGTGTGAGGCTTAACGCAATGAGTGAACAGAAAAGTCAGTAAAACACAAGAAGCAAATGGACAGTCAGTAGAGTTCATCCATTCAGTTTTAAAATTCGGTTGAACTTGCTGTATACAGTGAACCCCCACGATATCGCGGTTCACTTATCGCGGGTTCAGTGCATCGCATATTTTCAAATTTTGATTAACGGGATTTTTTGGCTTTGGTGGGACTCTGGAATATAAAATATAATTAAAAAAAAAAGTTAATTCAAACATTAAGAGAACATTTAAATCGAAATAAAAGAGTATGCACAGTATTTAATCAGCGGATGAATACATAGTGGCGGTGTACGCCACTTCCGCTTCAACTAGTAAACGGGCTGTAAACAGGAAGTGACCTCACCGGCAGTAAGTACGCTTGTAGAATTTTATATGTTGTTAAAATTATGTCTGTTTAAGAGTGCAGAAAGTGTTTAAGAGCATAGGACGTGTTTATAAGAGTGTAGGAAAGGTTAATAAGGGGGTGGAAAGGGTATATAAAGTCGTAATATTATATATATAATAAAATAAATGTGACGGCGCTACTTCGCGGATTTCACCTGTCACGGGGGGCGCCGGAACGTAACTGTAATCCTAAAGGTTAACACTTCATCGATTTTGCACGTTTTAATAATTGTGGGAATGGGTTTAAAATGACTGTTGGATCAATGGTTAAAAAAATGCTCACGTACATAATAGGCAACCGATAACTTGAGGAAAACCCATCCGACGGCACCATCGCATTTTTATTTTATTTCTCTGGCAACAATATACTTTGACTAAAAAAACAAACTCTTTTTTACTAAAATGACATGAAAGTGTTTTCCTTGTTATTTTACTTGTTAAAATATTACCATTTAGGAAAACTACTACACACGTTTTCTTGTATAAATAACTACATGAAAAGCAGGGTTTCTGTGACTTCTGCTCAAGTATGGCGCTGACATCCTAAGGGACGTGATCTGTTTGGTGTACCTCTGAGGCATTGAGCTTCATGGCTTGCTGCAAGAGCTCCTGGGCTTCGTGGTGCAGGCCGTAGTGGAGCAGCAGGTTGGCCATGTTGACTAGTGGCACGTTTTTGTGCTGAGGTGGAGCAGAGTGCAGGGCCTGGCGCAGACACTGCAGAGCTCGCGTACCGTTTCCCTGAGCTCTCCAAAAGAGCCCGGCCTCATTCTGAAGCAGCCACCGTGGTACACTCATCTACATGCACACAGAAAAAAGGAGAAAAAAAAAGGCTTCAACCCATACTGAAACTACAGTACAGACTCCTGCATTCATCCTGATCCAGCTAGTCTTAAAATAGTTAACCTACATGTATATTACTGGAATTCTTTCTTATCTAGAGCAGAAATTTGCTGCCCAATCAGATTTTTCCCCCCTAGCACCTGCTAATGTGGAACAAAAACAAGGTCATGACTACACATTTTATCATCACCACAAACAGTTGTTCGTCCTTACCTTTTCCAAAGCACTTGCCATCATTGCACCCATTTGCTCCATAGTCCACCCGTCACTACGCTGAAGCAATACCTGCATACCAGCAAACACAATACATGCACATAAAATCACGTGTTTTACTTTAATTTACTTGTGAAAACTTTTCTGTTGTCAGCTACATAAATAAATAGCATGACTGAGGACATGTGATTATTCCACAGAAAAGCTGAATGTAAACAGTTTGGCCTAATTTTAAAACATTTTAGTTTTCTTACCTTTAGGCATTGTCCATGTCCGTGCTTTTATGCAGAATTTTGTAACAGGAAGGCACACAAATGGGTTTCACGGTATTTCATTTATTTACACATTTTAATGAAAATCCATTAGCAAATGGGAAATCAGAACCAACTCCTTATTCAAAGAGGATTCATTTTACATCTGGAGCTGGCATCATTAAAATTTTTCAGGTGCGAAACAGTTTTTCTACCTCCCCCACGATGGAAAAATCCTTTCCAACATACCTGAAGTGTTTGACAAACTTCAGCCTGCCTTAAAGACAATCACGTTCAATGCGAAAGCTTCATTTTCAGTGCATATTTCTGTGCAAATTACGTATGAAAAAATAAACCAACACATACAAACAACAATAAATAAATTTATTTCAATAAATTCCTATGGCATGGGCTGACAGGCACTTACCTACACCTCTACTCCCACTACAACTATATCTGACAGCCATATAGCTCATATTTTCCTAAGTTTAACATAAAAGTCAGCCAGCTTTTCCCGATCATACAACAGCTCCCACCCAGAGCGTCCTTCCTGCAGGACATGTGAAGCCAGGCAACCACATCATTTAAAACAGCTGCATCATAAGGCAGCACAAGATATTCAGAGGAAAGCACCATTATCCCTCTTCCGCATACATGAATTCACAGATGTACACAATTGGCTAATGTCACCATGACTGCCAGGACAATAGTGCAATCCCTCCCCAACAGAGAGCACAGCCAATTTTGCTCGCTTGGCTCCCAGCCACAGATCTTCACTTGGGCTTCACTGATTTTACATTCTGAGTGGACAAACACAATTTAGCTACATGTTGGTTCATGTCAGAAAAGCTGGACGGTGCCAGCTCTCAAAAGACAACCTGCAACTCGCATCCGGAATCTGTTGCTTGAGGTTGGTCCAACCTGGATAAACCCTCCCTTCCTGGATAAACATCGCTGCAATTTTATAAGCAGACGCTTTTGTTTTAAAATTCTCCTTTAAAAAAATATAGCTGCTCTGTAACACACAATTTCTTCCCCATAATGTCTTCAGTGTGAGCCAATTAGGGGGGAAATGTAGATAAATCATGACAAATATCCCAATCCTGTTCTGCTACAATGCCTCATTTTATGATTACACATCCCATATCATGCTTGTAAGTCCAGTAAGGGGGGGGGGGGGGGGGGGTTGGACTGTTAAAAGTTTTCTAAGCATTTTGAGTTTTATCAGGAGCCATGCAAAAATTTTGTTACAGATATTCAAATGGCGCTTACGCCTTATGAGGGTGAGTATTGTGTTTAGTGCAACGGTTTTGTTCAGGATGGAAATTAATGGTGCCATGATATTAAGCTAATCAAGCCGCTTCACCACTCAAGAAGCTCCACCCTGGATTTCTTCAGCTGGTTGAAATTAGACTTTCTAAGTATTTATCGCTACATTGTTTTGGCTTTTTTTTGTTGTTCAGTGGATTTTCTCTGCTTGGCCCTGCAGTTCACTGTTTTATACGCTTGTGTATAAGTAAAAAAAAGAAACACCAATCAAACCTGAGTAGCGTGCTGGTCAGGCAGCTGTTTCCCCTGCAAGGCCCAGGCTACAGAAGTCAGAGGGTCACCAGGCAAGGGCTGAGCTTTTAAACTACAGTCTGGGGTCTTGACCGAGACCGGGGGACTTCTGTTCACATACAGGCTGCTTTTACCCCTGCATAGAGCAGATGCACAAAGAGTGAGAATGAACCAAGCAGTGGATATTTCAGAATGCTCAATATTAAAAATGGAAATGCTAACATGTAGAAATCTTGCAGGTCAAGGGACAACACAGGATACAGGACAATCATTAAAGAATGAAAGTGATGTAGTGTGTATTTGTAGGCTGTATTTGTATAACAATTGGTTGTGTGCTATACAAATTCAGGCTAGCTTTGGGTGTCTTGTTTTGCTGTCCATGGAGGAGTAATGTGAAATCATGGAGAAAGGTAAATGCAGTAAATAAAAAGCTTTTCGTTGAATAGTTGGTGAAAGCTTTCCTTTTTTTTTTTTTTTTTTTTTTTTAAACCTATGCTGGGGTTAGGTTTGGGCAATAACATAAGTCTATCGAAACCTACCCAGATTGTAATTTGACAGTGAGTGACAGCACGTTTTTCTGTCTCACCTGGGACCATGACTCTCTGGGGGAAGGAAGAAGGTGGGCAGCTGGTTAGCAGAGGGAACGGAGGGAAAACGCTGAGCGCAGTCTGAACGTCTTGGCCACAGCATGCTATGGGTTTCCTATTTAACGTTCAACATGGAAAGGCTTTAGGTTTCTGATCTCGAATACAGAATAAGCAGAAAACACAAATCCCAAAAGCATTCACAGAGACTCCACCAATACACTATTTCATCTAGAACAGCGTACGACACAGAATAGCGAGAGCATAGACATCAGAGTATTCGGATAGGTTTGTACATAGAGAGTAGGAGATGAAATCTCACAGCATTAGAGGAGGACTCCATGACCCAGTGTGCTGCTGGCACGCCTCCTCCAGACACAGTGGAGTACGGCTGCGGGCTTCGGCTCTCGTTCATACTCAGCTCCGACACCAAAGCCACGCTGCCGGCTACGGACACCTCCTCACCGAACTGCGCACACACACAATAAACACGGACACGTTTAAAATACTTTGACATTTCTGGTTCACGTTATATAAAATGCTAAGACTCCGACACTGAAATCTTGATCGATTTCTGCTTTGGAGCTCGAGCCTAGGTGTTCGAATCACCTCAGACCCAACGTTGCATAATCACAATTCCTACATGATCAAGAAATTTCAACAGTTTACTACAAAGTGGCTAAGCATGCAAAGAGATGTGCTGCTTTATATGTACGTCAACTTCATTTGGCATGTTCTGGTGTACGTTTCCATTGTTTAGGCAAGGCTACCTAAACGTCTTGGATGGAGAACTTAAATCTACTCAAAGAAGGTATTGACTCACCGGGCAAACCTGTGCTATGTAACAAACTTTGTACTATAGCAGAAAAGCAGTTATAAAAAAAATAAAAAAAAATCAATTTGACAGGATTTTACAGGTTACTATAAGATGAACAGTCAGACAAAAAAAAAAAAAAAAAAAGAGTTATCCCCATATGTCAAGCGATTTCAGTTATACTGAAATTTTATTCTAAGCTAATGAAATTTTCCAGATTTTTTATGTTGCTATTTTTACATTTACCAAGGTGACGTATTTATTCACTCCTCACTTTAACAGGAACATCCGTGCTCCTGCTCATTCATGCAATTATCTGAAAGACCAGGAGATCTTCAAATGTACACCTTAATTGATGTAATCATCTGACAAGCATTGCTGTTTTTTTTTTTTTTTTAACCCGAACTTGCGTACTGGTAATGTAGGCCAACTTTAAAAAAAAAAAGTCGACAATGTGTTATTCTACATGGATTTTTAGTGGCTTGATTACACATTTAGAGCTATCTTGGTATCACTTTATTTATACCACACACTTGATCATGAATCACTTTCGAAACTAATTAAAAAAAAAAAAAAAAAGAACCCACTCAAACAGTGAGTTAATCTTACTGAAGTTAATCTTGACACACATTTGATTGCGGCTGTGTACATCTTGCGATAAACAGGTGCTAACCTGGATGTAGTGCACATTCTCAAACAGATCTCCCCGATGATAACGGACAGGTAAGTCGTACGGACAGGACAGGCTGTGCTGCTGCTGACCTAGATGACACATCTGGTGGTTACCTGATAATAACACAAATAAATCATTATCGTCTGTTCATTTGTTTAGATAAATAGGAGCACTGTGTGACAACCAGGATATACCCGACACGCCAAGCTACTTACTGTTTACTAAGGCCATTGCGTAATGTTACTCATTTAAATACTTGTGTGGGTATGTATCTGAACCAAGCCAACGGCAGACTGGCAGTCTGTCTCACCGAGTTGCGCCTCTTTGGCCATCTGTGTCTCATGGATGATGTTGCGTAGAATCTGTTCCTCTTGGATCAGCTTGTGCTTGTCCAGCATGCTCTGCTGCCGAAGGTAATGATCGTGCTGCTTCTGGTACTCTTTCAGTTCATTCAGAGTGCGCTGAAGAGACCTGCAAAATACAACAGAACACTCACACTGGCCCCTACACACACCCCTGAGGTATAACTGAGTGAGAATCTAATTATCCCTTGTGATTATTAAAGTGTTCTCTCTTTTTATTGACACATGATTTAATACGCAGTTTTCCACCAACACTTTTCCTTTGTCGGGTCAGGGATACCAGCAAACCTTTTTCAAATCGGGCCACCATTTATATGGACCAGATATGGACATTAACTAATGACACAAATGCTCTCTAGAACTATGCTTTTAAGTTGTTCTGGTTTTAAGAATGTAGTAACATTGCAAAGCCAAATCAGCATCTAAATGCAGTAAAAAAAAAATATCATCATGAACAATGAAAGATGAATTTGTTTTTAGCTAGTAGCAGTAGCACCGTCACATTAATTGTATTATTTATATATATATATATTAAGGCTTTATAAACCATTTCCACTCTCTTATTAACCTTTTCCATACTCTTATAAACACGTCCTATGCTCTTAAATACTTTCTACACTATACGTCATTTTAACAACATATAAAATTCTACATGCAAACTCACTGCCGGTGAGGTCACTTCCTGTTTACAGCCTGTTTACTAGCTGAAGCGGCATTCACCGCCACTGTGTATTCATCCGCTGATGAAATACAGTACATACTGTTTTATTTCGATTTAAATGTTCTTTTAATGT
>JAQLOM010000023.1:10026126-10038310 GCA_030068315.1 Chrysichthys thysi
GTGTGTGTGTGTGTGTGTGTGTGTGTGTGTGTGTGTGTGTGTGTGTGTGTGTGTGTGTGTGTGTGTGTGTAAAAGGCAACATTAACTCTGATAATAATACAAAAAATATGTTCTTCTTTGGTATATGCATTTTTAAAGGTAGGTTATAACATCCACCTAAAGTGCTTCATTTAGTGAATAGCTTTGGTGTACCTCTGGAACTCATGGCCTCCTTTTCTTCCCAAGGGTTCCAGTAATATCCATAGATACTTTTTAAAGCCAGCGACAGGTAGTTTTTCCTTGTCATTTGTGTTTTTTCGAAGCAAGATTAAATATAACAAGTGCACAATGAACTCAGCCACACAGGGTACAATTCCACGTCCTCTACCCTCTCTGGTGAGTTCTTGGTCCCCTGTTACTGCAAAGATCCTCCAGGTTGCGCAGTAGGCTGTCCTCACGTGGGCGGTAAAGCTGCGCGTAGCTGTCCTCCTCCAGGAGAATGCGATCGAGTGTCTGTTCATGGTTGATGTGACGCCTGACCATTAGGACGTACTGATAGCCCTCCTCCAGCGCGGGGCAATCACACCTGTTGGGGGCCCAAAGGTATTCCCGACGCTCCAAACGGAAACGGTTGCGGTACGTGTGGATTATTTGCACGTCGTACCGTGTCTCCTGGCCGACGTAGACCTTCCCCAAGATCTTGGCTCTGAAGACTGATGAAGCAAAAAACATGGGCTGTCCAATGGCTGTTCATTTCACAGAAGATTATTATTTCTGTTTGCCCTGATGTGCATTGATATGGCATTATTCCTGCTTTTGGTTCAGTGCAAAAGTTTTTATAAAGTTAACAGGAAAGTAAGAAACCAAAAATGGTCAATTAAGTTTGTGTTTAACGGTATACGGTGACATGGTTTCAAAGTGAAACAATAGTCATAGATAAAAATGGCCTCCTTAAGAGTTACAAGAAATGTTACCCCAAAAAAAAAAAAAAAAAAATCACAATAAAGCCACAAGTCATGCTCATATCATCACTTTTTGCTGTTTTTTTTTCTTTTTTCAATTCAATTCAATTCAATTTTTTATATAGCGCATTTAACAATAGACTGTCACATGTTACAGCAACTACCAAAATAAAAGAATAATGTTATAATTATATAATGATAAATCATAATAAATAAAATGAAATTCATTTTGTGATACAGTTTGAAAATATCATGCTTTGCTTCTCAGTGTGCTTCCAATACTGTCTTTAACTCACCATAATCCTTCTGGCAGTACTGCCTCTGCCGTTCTCCACGCCCCTTCACCCTCCTGCATTTCCCGCAGTAACCTGTAATAAAATCAGAGCCGTGTTACGAATTCAAACTGAATCTCTGACAATACAATGAGTCAGAATGAACTGAAGTAGACACAGTGTTCAGTGGGGATGATTAGCATGTACTGACCTGTGCTGTGCGTCCGGGGCAGGTAGTTACTCTTCTCATCTCGTTCCAGACGAGGCAGCGGCTGCTGCTGAAAGGGAGGTCTCATGGGGGGTCTTCGTCTGCCTACGGGACCTGACGCAGATGACAAAAAAAAAAAAACTGTTTTTCGCAAAACTGTGCATGTATACACCAGATACAGACATAGATTTCTTCTTTCGTCTAATGCAAATCAGATTAATAAATTACTCAGTAAATCTTCCTGAGACACAAAAACCAGACAACCTCAGCTTCACATTACATCACAGTGCATATATTTGATGCTCGGAGAGAAGGGAGCGGCTTGCACGCATTCCACTGTGCCGTCAGGCATGTATGTACAGATATACGCGTCAGGAAGACACTGAAAACCATTTCCGTGCTCCTTTTAGGAAGGAATGTACTTTTTATGTCTGAGGATCATTCTGTACTCAGATCATTAATCATCAAGCATGAGAGAAAATGCAGTGCTTGGCCTCATATTAAGTTAACGCGCATAAATGCAAAAATAACGGCATGTAAAGCAGCATCTAGTCAACAGTCACACTAATGAATCATCACAGCAGTATGCTACAGGGTGCCAGTATGGGTTCAGCAGACATAAGCTGCTAGTGGTGTGTCTAGGTTTCAAGGCATGGCGTGACAACGTACCTTAACGAGTGTAATAAGCAAATTTTGTACAGGACACGCTTGCAATTACTGGTCGCTCATGTAATTATCCAATCAGCCAATCATGTGGGAGCAGCACAGTACATATAATCATACAGCTAGAGGCCCAAAGCTTGGGGGAAATCCCATCAGAATGGGGGAAAAATGTGATTTCAATGATATTGACTGTGGCGTGGCTGTTGGGGCCAGACAGGGCAGTTTGAGGATTGCAGAAGCTGAGTTCTAGAGTTTATACAAAATGGTGGAAAAAAGAGAGAGAGAGAGAAAAGAAAAAGAAAAACAGCTGGTGTCAGATCTGCAGATGGAATGGCTTGTTGATGAGCGAGGTCAGAGGACAGATTGGCTCAAGTTAACAGGAAGGCTATGATAACTCAAATAAACAACCTTTTTAGGGGCAGGGAGTAGCTCAGGGCATTAAGACGTTGGACTACTGATTGGAAGGTCGGTAGTTCAAATCCGAGAACCGCCAAGCTGCCCTTGAGCAAGGCTCTTAACCTGAACTGCTCGATTGTATAAATGAGATAAAAAAAAAATAAAAATTTTAAAGTACGTCACTCTGGATAAGGGTGTCTGCCAAATGACGGTAATATACAACCATGGTGAGCAGAAAAGCATTTCAGAGCACATGCTGATCCTTGAGGCAACAGCAGGAGAGCACATCAAGTTCCACTCCGATCAGCTAAAAAAAAAAGGGTGATGGCTGAGGCTACAGGGGGAACAAGCTCAGAGATGAGACTTGAGGTCAGGTTGAGGTGGCAAGACTTAATTCAGAGGCCATTATCACCCCTACCCCCTCGTGTGGTCAATCAACTACAGCATACTAAATTCACCAGCTACTTTAGCTTCCTGTTTGATCCCATATAAGGTGCAGATTCATCCATTTCCGGGTCTGCTGTGGACCTTGACTTGATTCACTTTGTGAAGAGTCTTGGCTTTATAAATGAAACACATTCAGCTGTTCAATAATAGTAGCATGTTTTCACCCCATGAAGGCTTTGTGGTGGCAGGAGGTCTCATTGTGGTGGTGGTGGTGGTTGTAGTTGGCACGTCCCAGGGTAGGAAGTTTGATGTGTGATGATGTCGGTATGGATTTTGCCTTCCATGATGCAGGGCGTAGAGCTCGGGAGGCAGCCAGTACTCATACTCTATCCCAGAATTCTTATCAGTGGACAGAACCTGCAGGCACCAAACAGGAATCAGTCCACATGAACAGTCCTGTTCATATTTGGATTGTTGGATTGAAAGGGGGATAACATTACAATAGAATTTCACTGTCTTCTAGTTCTGTGCACCAAATATGTGTCCACCAAGTAGGACCCCCATGTAGTAATCATATGTTAATACTATCAATAAATGGACTCACCATAATATGCAAGTCCTCCTGTGTAGGCCCGGGCACCTCAAAGCTTTCCCATGTATCAGCAGAGCGGCGGTACAGCAGCTTGGTCCCAGCCACGTTATACTCCCCAGGAACACTGATCTTCCAGTTCCCATTAATGACAAACTGGGAACGTCCATTCTGAAGGGCTGGGTCATTCAGGAACATTTTTACACACAAACATAGAAATGGACTGTTTTCCATTTTGACTTATTTCTGTTCATGAATAACTGCTGATTAAATAATGATACCTGGACTGAATATTCTAATATTGACAATAAATCTGCTGATTTGGGGAACAGGGAGCACAAATCTGAGATTGATTTCTGAGTTAATATTGCATGAGGGTGCATGGGACTGTTTTTATTCCCACTCCGAACCACACTTGCAGAACCTACTCTCTGTATTTTGTATTCACCTGTGATATGTTGGACTGATTTTAGTTGGTTCTATTTCTCAAAATATAATACAAACAAATAATTTAAACCATAAATAAGTAAAAAAAAAAAATTGCCAACTAAACAGGCTGCACATAAGTTTATTCATCTTCTGATGCTTAATCCTGTTCACGGTCGCGGTGGGGGAAGCTGGAGCCAATCCCAGCTGACTTCGGGCGAGAGGCGGGGTACACCTATAAGTGAAAGCTAAACTTGGAAACAAAAGCTAAACTTAAAGCAAAAGTAAACACAAACCCAAGTGAAAGTAAAAACACAACACTGAGTGAAACAAATGAAAGTGATACAGGTAAACTAGCAAGAGAAAGCTACACTGTTGGCAAGAGCAAACTCAGCAAGTGAAAACAAACTAGCGAACAAGAACAACCTAAGTGAAAGCAAATTAGCAAAAGGAAAAGTAAATTTACAATCCAGCGCAAACCATAGTGAGCAGAAGCAGACAAGCAAACGAAAAACAAACACCATGAGTGAACCAACCTCAGCAGGCAATGGGTAAACTAGCAAACGAACATTTTAGTTAAGTGAAAATGTAACAGTTTAAATGTTTAATCACTGCTCAGAGACAAATCAGGTATAAAAGAGCTGCCTTAATTACTTAACTCTTGCTCTTTAAGTTATTTCATAACAACTGAAAAAAGGTAATTTAATTATGGAACACATTTATCTCGACGATAACAGGAAAAATGGCCTTGCTCAAACCTAAATAGTTTTTGCTGTTATCAGTCACTCTAATGTGGGTGGCTCCGGCTGGGATCATGGTGACCTCATTGTATCCAATCGGCCCTGTCGAGCGATAAGAGGGGGGAGAAACGTTACAGCGCTGCTGGAATATGAGCACCACTCTGAGACCACATTTATCATTAAAACACACATCCTCCAAACTCTGTGTGCGCCTGTGTGTGTTTTTATGACCCTGTCTTCCTGTAGCTGTGCTGTACACTTGTTTTGCGGTTTCCGCATGTGGAATGGAGTGAGAGAATTATGACTTTCTTCTCTCCACTGGCTTCGACCGCACCATCAAAAGCACCACGGTGGTGGTTTCTGAGCGGTTATCCTACTCTCAGAAAGCCAGATGCACTAACAGGGAAGTTGAGGACAAAGCTGGCATTATCGGTGTGTTTTTTCTCCTTTCTATAAGTGCCATAACCCTCATTTTCACTTTCGCCAGCATGACATTTTCAGTGGGTGGAACTCAATGTCAAAGGTGTCAGTGCTCTGTGTGGGGGTTTGTGTGTGATCAGCGAGTGTGAATCTCTGTGTGTGGATGTGTTTGTGTCCCGTAAAGACTCAGGCAGTGTCCTACGGAAACCACTCAGGATAAGAATTCCCTGGAAAGCTGCCCAAACTTTGAACGTTTAAAGTGGGCTCCATCATGCTCTGGCTAAAGAGAAGCTGAACAAATGGCTGGTTTCACAGTGGGGTCCTTTTTGAAAAACAGCCACCATAAAGCAATAAATATGTCTTATCTTTCAGCACATATTTTCATACGTACATTTTCAGAAAATACGCAAGGTTTATATGAATGTCACAGGTATACAAGTCGGTACTGACCGATCTCCTGGCCGTTACTCCGGTACACACTGTGGTGGTGAAGGCAGGTGGTGTTCTGACCTCCACACACCATGCAGGCATCTTCCTGCTGCTGGGAGCCAAAGATCAGGTCACACCCCGGTTTCTGCACACACATACAAACCAAAGACTGTGATTACAATCCCAACAGCCGCCCAATCCGCGCTTATCAGGACGCACCATTTTAGAGGCAGAAAATAGCACACCCATCCAAACAACCCCCCTCTAGGATTACACTAATAGAGCACCAGTTTTTAATACGGCACCAGTGTATTTGCATGATTTTCCACTTCTAAAATAGGACAACCACATAGCTTTGTCGAACAGAGCTTATTTTCCAAATTCTGATTCTTTATCTTTATGTGTTAATGTTGTACAGCAGGTAGCATGGCCACCCCACAGCTCCAGGGTCACCAGTTTGACCCTGAGCTCAGGTGGCTGGAGTTTCTGTGTCTGCATGGGTTTGCCCGGGGTTCTCAGAGTTACTCCCAAAAGAATGCTGGTGAGTGAACTTCTACACTGCCCCCTGAGGCGGGTGTTTTCCCACCTCACACCCAGTGTTCCCGGGATCGGCTCCAGATCGATCGTGACCCTGACCAGGATAAAGAGCTTAATGAAGATGAACAGGTCTTTACAAAAGAAGAGCCCACAGTCATCTTAGGGGTTAAGAAAAGAAAAAAAAAAAACACACACACTTTTTCCTTAACCCAGAAAATACGCTCAGGTCAAGCTGAGCATTTTTTGTTTGTTTGTTTGTTTGTTTTGCAATAAAAGTGAAGCAATGATTAGCTTCTATTTGCTTGCCTCAATTTCTCCGTTTTTACAAAGCATTTTTTTTTTTTACAAAATAGTATCTTCACACGATTTTGTTGAAATAAAGTGAGATAAAAACTTTGGAATTGGCTAGCCACAATGCAACGTGAGATGACTTCAAAATATCCAACACCTGGAACCTGCACTAAATGATAAAAGGTCCAGTGTATCAAGCACTTACGGCATCTCCATAAATATGCTCCTATACATTTTATTCACTGAACTAAATGTTAAGATGATGAAAACTAATGCCTAAAAACCATGACATCCGTTCGTAAAAAGTGAACAAATCCTACAGGATTGATACGGATCTCTTCAATTCTGCCACAGCAACCCGAAAGCAGCTGATCCTGTTTAAAGTCCTGCGTGTTTTTTTCATGGCCGTGCCACAACAGATGGCCTGCAGCATGACCTCGGGCCGTATCAGAATCAAACAAGGCTGGGAAAAACACCGTAAGAAAGGTTCACACAGGAACACAGGATCAGCGAGGGCGAGTCAGGAGGAGGGGCTCAGGAAAATTAGAAGAGGGGGATTATCAAATCCATAGGGAGGTATTTACAACAGTCTCTCCCTAGCAACTCCAGTGGCCTATAATTATACCTCGCTTTCTATTTCACACTACCCTTGTCACGCACTTGTAGATAAAGGGAGAGAGAATAGTCAGAAGAGTCAGAAAGCCTCTTTCATTGCTTTTTCTTACACCAGACACACTTTCCAACCGCCATGACATCAGTTAGTGGATTTATATAACCCTTCACACTGTCGTCTGAGGCCAGTGATTAGAAACATACTGTATACCTTAAGTATATTTTAAGGTGCACTCTTTTTTTTCACCCTCTAATCTGGACTCAGTCTATCCAGTACCCTGAGACCACCTGCTTCTTCTGTCCCTCAAAACACTCACACACATTTCATCTCACAGCCCATAAATTCACATTACATTACATTACATTACCGTCATTTGGCGGGCGCTCTTATCCAGAGCGACTTACATTTTTTTATGTCATTTATACAGCTGAGCAGTTGAGATTAAGGGCCTTGCTCAAGAACCCAACAGTGGCAGCTTGGATTTGAATCTCCGATCTTCCGATCAGTAGTCCAGTGGCTTTACCCCCGGCCCCAGAGGGTAGCACACACCTTCATGTGCATGTAAAATATGCCATGTCAAGGACTCTTCAGGACAAGTGTACTTTTTTAAGGCAAAAACTAATTTTATGATGGGGTAGAAAAGCCGTACTGTGACTTAAAGCCTTGGCATCATCCAAAACTTTAAACACTTGAAGTGAGAAAATATGTAGGAGACAGAGCATTAAGAAAGATGGGAGTTTGGTAAGAAGAAACGTCCTCCACAGGGGACCTTTTACGGGTTAGTTGAAAATTTGGATGAATATAATTTTTTTATGACGTGATCAGCTTACTTTTCTTAATTATCATTAAAATGTCATATGACGAAAAACAATGATATTATGCTCAGATCTTTTGTCATGCGAGAATAAGATTAAAAAAAAAAAAGCCCATTACAGAGCATTAAGAGCGATCAACTTCTCCAGACGTTCTGTATGCAAAAAGTTTATCCTGCGTGAAAAAATTTGGCCTAAACGTTAAATGCTACATTTTTTTTTATCTACATCTACTACTACTCCTTTAGGCTGTTCCCTTCAGGGGTCGCCACAGCGAATCATCAGGCTTCATCTAACTCTATTCTCTGCATCCTCTTTTCTCACACCAACTAACTTCATGTCCTCTTTCACTACATCCAGAAATCTCCTCTTTGGTCTTCCTCTAGGACTCCTGCCTGGTGGTTCCAACCTCAGCATCCTTCTACTGATATATTCCCTATCCCTCCTCTGTACATGTCCAAACCATCTCAGTCTCTAACTTTATCCCCAAAACATCTAACATGCGCTGTACTGATTTCTGCTCCTATCCATTCTCGTCACTCTCAAAGAGAACCTCAGCATTTTCATCTTTGCCACCTCGAGCTCTTTCTCTTGATTTTTCCTCAGCGCCATTGGCTCTAGGCCATCCAACATCGCTGATCTCACCACCGTCTTGTACACCTTTCCTTTCATTCTTGCTGAGACTCTTTTATCACACAAAACTCCTGTCACTTTTCTCCACCCGTTCCAACCTGCTTGCACACGCTTCTTCACTTCTTTTCCACACTCTCCATTGTTCTGGATTTCTTTCTATCTACATCATTTCTCTTATTAATGTTAAATGGTAATATGAGTATAATGTTGAACACATTCTACCAATTTAGATCATCTGAAAATCACACTGCTTTAGGGAGACCTGTCACAGATCATTTTAATAATAAGATATGAAAAAGTCCCGTTTAAAAGTATGTTTTTTTTAAGTGAATTTAGTCACTATCAAATTCCCTTCATCTCTTATTTACATTTCTACCTGCACTCCCACCTGTCATTAGGTGGATCCCCAAGCATAGGACTGGCTCCTCTGTATCTGTTTCCATAAATGAAGGGAAAACGCTTCATAAACACAAAATTTGTGAATTTCTACTTTATGTAACTCTGAAAACTACAGGCTTTCATGAACTCAAGTACAGTGGACCCTCAACTTACGAACTTAATTCATCCCGAGACTCTGTTCGTGACCCGATTTGTTCGCGACCCAAATCAGTGTTTCCCATTGAAATGAATGTAAATACAATGAATGTGTTTCAGCCTCAAAAACATGTTTTTAAAGTGTATTAGGGATTTAGGTGTGGCAATAAAACATTGAATAAAATTAAACTTACCTTAAGTATAGAAAAATAAACCTAAATGAAATAAACAGATGATTTTAATGTTCATTACCTTTGTGGTGGATACGTAGTTGCTGGCGTAGGTGGACGGTGGCGGAGGGATATGTTGGCGCTTCTCATGTTTTGCGATTATTTCTTTCTATATTTCAACAGTTATACACTTAGGCTTCTTACTCTCAACAAAAAAATGCGTTGAACACGTTCATACTACAAGTGCTTGACCAGAACTTAAGGCTTGTGCCGCCAAGTCTGTAGGGTTGGCCGTCTGTAGAGGTTGGTAGAGGATTTGTTCATCAGTCAGCACAAAATCTTTTTGGGAATTTAGTTCGTACGCCGATTTGTTCGCAATCCAATGCGGTCGTGAGCCGAGGGTCCACTGTACTCTATGTTTCTCATCGTCATGTGTCTCAACACAAAAATCATCTGGATCACCTGGACCCACCTGACTTTCAGATGCCACTTTGGCACCGTTTGTCACAGCATCGCTGTATTAGCCATGGAATGATGCCATCCTGCCAGCTAGGTGGGCAGGCCATGAACACTCACACCTATGGACAATTACTTAGCCAATTGAATTAGCCTAATGTGCGTGCCTTTTGACTGTCGGAGGAAACCAGAGTACCCAGAGGAAACCCACGCAGGCACAGGGAGGAACATGTAAACTCCACACAGAAAGGCATCCAGGACGACCCCAGGGATCGAACCCTGGCCTTCTTGCTGTGAGGTGACAGCTCACTCCAAAAGTGAAAAATGTAGAAAACAGCATTTCTTCAGATCTCTTCATAAACATTTCGACAGCCTAGATGTGATTGCAAAATGAATCATTTAGACTTATGTTCCTATGTTTACAGCCAGCACAAAGCTGTATTTATGTGGATGTGCTGAAGTATGTTACAAGCAGAAAAACTTTACGAATAAGAAAACTTTTTTTTTTTTTTTTGCCAAAAACCTGTTTTAAACTTTAGACATATAAATACACTTTTTCTTTTTTTTAAATCAAAAAGTGAACTTGGTGTCTGCTTGAGGAGCCATACTGCGACTCGCAGCTTTGGCCTCATGCACACAGGCATTTTTACTTAAACACCTAAAGCATGCCTTAAATGAGGAAATGTGGGAGAGAGAGAGAGAGAGAGAGAGAGAGAGAGAGAGAGAGAGAGAGAGAGAGAGAGAGAGAGAGAGAGAGAGAGAGAGAAAGAGCGAGAAAGAGCGAGAGAGGCAAGAGTAATGGGTTTCTGGTGGTTAAAACAGTTCTCTATATGAGCTGGTTTGTGTTGCGCGTGGGGTAGAGGAGGAAAACTGAACCACTTACATTTTTATTGCAGCTAACACCACTAATACTAGAACTGAATTAAAATCCCTTTTCCTCCAGTGTCCAGTTCGATTTATCTCATGAGTATGAAAATGTTCTGTTACAAAGCTTAAGCGAGTACACGTGAAGAGCTGAGACTTTCCACATGGCACAGCTGCTAAAGCTCTAGGTAATCTCTGGACTGTGTCCGTTTCTAACACACTCATAAAACAACCTGTGAATGATTCTGTATTATCAAAGGCTGAAGATGCCTTAAAAAGAGAAGAAGGAAACAAGAGAGATGTATTAAGATGTAGGATGTCCCTCACCAGGCATTTCCCGTTCACACAAATGGCCCCAGGCTCAGTAGGGCAGGGTGTGCCATCTAGGACTCGCCCAAAGTTGTAGTAGAAATTGTGCCCCAGGGCCAAACAGCTGAGCTCACAGGGGTCAGAGCCTGGGACATGAGGACAAATCAAAGTAGATTGATGAGGTCGTCGCCTTAAGTCCGCCTTGAGGGGAACATGTGTACATCACACACATTTTCACGTATGCCTCACTGACCTCCATGAAAAGTAGTCCATTGGTAACTGCTCCCTCCAACCAGGGGCTTGTCATCAAAAGCTTGGCATTGTAGTTCTCTGAAGTTGAGAAATCCAGGAGGACACCCCTGATTAAGAAGAACCAGAGGTGTATGAAAGCTAGCACGCACACATGCGTGCACATACACACACACACACACACACACACACACACACACACCCTGCCTGTCTGTACTTGCTCAGGAACTATCTTAATAAAGGACACCCAGACATAAACTGATCCCACAATCTATACAAAATATACAGTATAACTCCTCTTAACTGTTCCTTCTACATTCATTTACAGAGGCATAGCATAATGCATAGGTCCACCCAAGGTAATTTCCTAGACTTGAGTTATTATAGATGAATTATTTTAATCAATAACTATGATAATTGTGCAAATTCTACTAATATAGCTGTATGTTAAACTGCTGCTTCCAAAAGCTCCTTTAATACAAAATCTGTGGCCTGGTGGTTAAACGTTTGCTTAATGAGGCTTGACTATTTTGTGTGGTGGTCTGGGAAAACTGTCATATGAGAATGTGTGGCTGAATTCTGCCAAAAATAATCAACAAGATTATGGATTATGAAAATATATTATAATGAAATACATCATTATTAAAATTTATTATATTCGTCTTCTGCCGCTTAATCCTGTTCAGGGTCGCGGGGGAAGCTGGCGCCAATCCCAGCTGACATCGGGTGAGAGGCGGGACGCACCCTGGGCGGGTCACCAATCCACCGCAGGGCAACACACAGAGACAAACATTCACACTCACATTCACACCTAGGGGCAATTTAGAGCAGCCAATTAGCCTAATCCCCTCTGTGCATGTCTTGCGGACTGTGGGAGGAAACCCACGCGAACACGGGGAGAACATGCAAACTCCACACAGAAAGGTGCCCGTGCCGAACCCAGGGCTCGAACCCGGGGCTCGAACCCAGGACCTTCTCGCTGTGAGGCGACAGTGCTAACTACTCAGCCACCGTGCCGTAAAACATATTTTCGCAAAATGATGTAGAACTACTTAACTTAGTTTCTAAACTTGATTTTTTTTTTCCTGCGACGGTCATGTTTAGTGAATCAACAAGAGCTAAACTCATAAGCAAGTAGTTCAACAAACTGCAAAATCAGCTGCCAGTTATTGTCACGAACTCTGGCAACCCGCCTCATGACATGGACTCAAACTCCCATGAACACTCACGCACGCACAACATGGA
>JAQLOM010000023.1:10072221-10085969 GCA_030068315.1 Chrysichthys thysi
CTCTCTTATTAACCTTTCCCACACTCTTATAAACACGTCCTATGCTCTTAAACATTTTCTACACTCTTAAACATATGCAATTTTATATAAAATATTTATTTTTATATTAAAATATTTATTTTATATTTTATATTCCAGAGTCCTGCGAAAGCCAAAAAATTCAAATCAAAATTTGAAAATCCACGATGCACTGAACCGGCGATAGGTGAACCGCGATATTGCGGGGTTCACTGTACTTCAAGAAAAGGCACTGGCAAGTACAATCATTAAATAAATAATTTCCCCCCTCCAAGGCCATCATCTGTTGTGCCACATACAAATTCTCTTTACTGGCATTTCTTTGTACTGGAATCCCGGCAGTCTGAAAAGCTGAGTCACTCTCTGTTTTCAAACTATGACCAAAGGGGGAAAAAAAATCTTGATCCATTTTCATAGCTCTTCATCTCCAACACGAACGGCTCTCAAGGTGGTTTTAGTGTAAAGTTATTCTTAGTTATTCCTATTTGAACTAGCAAAAGGATACCTTTCTGTAATCATAGTGTTATATTGCCTAGCCCTGGTTAGAAAAGATTAAAAAGTAAATTTTTCACTCACAGGGAAGATTAAGCTCATCTCTCATGCTAAGAAAAAGCAGTTATGATCTAAAATAAAAACTGGAGGGGCAGGGTCAATGAGGCTTTTATATAGTTAACAAAAATTGTGAAATAGGTGTAAAGACATTGCTTATTAACTTTTATTTCCATGGCTTGTCATTAACATGGATTGACTTCCAGACACCATAGCCATCCCTAAAGCCACCAGTACTTACTGTCCATAAAAGGGTATTTTCTATTTTTTATTTAGATTTTCCATGCAAGGCACCTTTATACAATAAAAAACCCTTTAAAAGATTTCCTAAAACTCACCTCACCTCACTCATCTTCTATCACTGAGGGGAAGCTGGAGCAGCTCCCAGTTGACTTTGGGCGAGAGGTGGGGTACACATTGGGCAGGTCGCCAATCCACCGTAGGGCCAACACATAGAGACAGTCAGATTCAAATTCATACAATTTAGAGTAGCCAATTATCCTAATCCCCTCTATGCATGTCGGACTGTCGGAGGAAGCCGGAGTGCCCTGAGGAAGCCCATGCGGAAACGGAGAGAACATGTAAACTCCACACAGAAAGGCGCCCAGGTCGACCCCAGGGATTGAACCCAGGACCTTCTTGCTGTGAGGCGACAGCGCTAACAACTACACCACCATGCTGCCCTATTTCCTAAAACTAATGCAGCAAAAATAGCAAACACTATCTAGAGATGCATTTTCGCCAGATAACGTGAGCGTGATCGCGCCGCAGTGAGAGAAAATGATGAGTGCGGATGTGTGCGTTTTGTGAGTTGTTCTGAAATAAGAAATGAACTTTTGTGGCTCTCTGATGTACCAGAAGAATCCATTCATTTCAAAGGGGCAGAAAAGGCATTGCTGCCATTGGGGGTGGGGCGGGGGTCTACGGACGAAAAGCGAAAATGACAAACAGTGCAGATTATAACTGATTTCATGTACATGTTAGGTGAGTTGTCCTACCAGGTCATATTAAATTTGTTGGCTCTCTGATGAAGCATGACCAAGCAGAATGACTTTGATTGCAAAATCAAAGTTGCACTAATAAAGATAATACGAAAGTAATGATATTTTGTAACTCCTCCCACTTTTGTGGTTTAAAAAAACCCAACCAACCAACCAACCAAACAAACAAACAAACAAAAAGGGAATGAGGAACTCACAGCACTAGAGTTGAAGTCTAGGGGAACGTTCTGCAAAGGGGAAACAGGCTGCTGCTGTCCTCCCTGAGGTTGGCGCTGTTGAAGGTTGGGTGGATGGGACGGGGTTGACTGCTGCTGCAAGGCCTGCTGAGGTTGCTGGTAGAGAGGGTAGGGAGGCGGAGGCTCCATCGGCAGGTTGCTAGTGTCCAAGGGGACCCCCTGGAGATAGAAAAAAAAGCAAAAACTATTTACATCACTTACAAGTCTGTGTACAGGAAGTTTAGGAACAGCGTGTTCCTGCTCTTTCTCCCGAGCGCACCCAAACTGCAGAATTTCAACTTTTATCCATTTACACAGAGTTTGAATATCTTCCTTCTTCTACATTTCATGCTAAAAAGTATCCTGAAGAGTTGCTGTGGAAGTGCCATACCTGTGTGATTGGAGAGAGCGAGGGAGACATAGTAGGGGAGAGCTGTTTCCCTAGGCTGCGTCGCTGCTCAGAGCCAGGAGAAAGGGTCAGGGGGCTGATGGGAGCTGGTCGTCTCCTGGGCGAGGTGGCCATACCCCCTGCAGGGGGGCTGGAGAGTGAGGAAAGCCGCAAAGAAGAATGGATGGAGGGATTGCTCAGAGACGAGGGCAGCTGGGAGTTGCTGAGTGATGCCTGGATGGAGGGGTTGCTCAGAGAGGATGACAGGCCTTAAAAAAAGAAGACCATGTACAACAATTAAACTCAAACTACAAAACAACATTCTTATCTGCTGTTTTGTGGGACAGAGAAGGCACCATTCTTTTCTGGAACAATTTTCAGGAATTCAGAAACTTTTAGACTTCAGGTTAAGATAAGCATTTCCATTAGAGGAACCAGGGCCAAGGAGTTCTTGACCTACAGTTCCACTAATCACTTTTATCAGTCATGCAGTTTGCTTCACCTGATTTTAATTTTTTCTTCAAGTCCAGGAACACGAAGAATCACAAGAAAGCTTAGACCTGTCTTTTCCACTTATAGTCTGAAGAACACAGAACTCATATCTCTAACCACTTGACGTGGAACAAGCAGCTGTTGGAACAAACAGCTCGTGCCAAAAGACTTCTAGGTTACATCAGAAGAAACACGCGTTACATTCAAAATGTCTCTGTGAGGCAAACGCTGTTCTCTCTCACTCTTGTTCGTGCCCATCTAGAATATGCAACACAAATATGGACACCACAGTCAATTGACCTAATATCAAGAGTAGAAAGAACACAACGACATATCACCAAATACATCCTTAAGCTGCCATTTTCATCCACAGTTTCTTACAGTACAAGACTCAAAACTCTAACTTTACTATCAACTCTAACTTTACTATCAACTACCGGCACAAACATCTAGACATGGTTTTCTTCTTTAAATTGACACGGCCTGGTGCACGTGAACACCAGCCTATTTATTACCTGTTCTTCGTCAGGAACGGACAACAAGATCATCCAGCACCAATGTTGTCAAGTATGCAGTACGTCAATGCAAGACCTCTACCTACCAGAAATCCTACCTTATCAGGACAACTAGAATATGGAACGTTCTGGCTGACAAACTAAAACTGATCACAGACAAACTGAACTCTTTTAAATGCATTATCCTTCATTACTATTTTATGCCACTGAACAATTACAATTGTGACGATCCACGTACTTTCAAGACAACCTATCCAAAATGTAACTCTTGCAGAAGCCTTGCTTTTTGTTAGTTATTCAAGATAAAATGTAATATTCACTTAACATCTACTCTGCAGTAATTGGCTTAACGCTGTTGGGGTGTAAAAAAAATGTATTCATACCCCTTGAACTTTTACACATTTTGACACCTTACAACCACAAACTTAAATATTTTTTATTGAGATTTTCTGTGATAGACCAACACAAAGTAGCACATAATTGTGAAGTGGTACGAAAATGATACATAGTTTTCAAAATTTTAAGCAAATAAAAATCTGAAAAGTGTGGTGTGCATTTGTAATCAGCCCCCTGTACTCTGATCCCCCTAAATAAAATCCAGTTCAATCAATTGCCTTCAGAAGTCACCTAATTAGATAATAGAGTTCACCTGTGTGTAAATTAGTCTCATAAATACACCTGTTCTGTCATGGCCTCAGTGGTTTGTTAGCGAACATTATTGAACAAACAGCATCATGAAGACCAAAGGAACTCACCAGGCAGGTCAGGGATAAAGTTGTAGAAAAGTTTAAAGCAGGGTTAGGTTATAAAAAAATATCCCAAGCTTTGAACATCTCCTAGGAGCACTGTTCAATCCATCATCCAAAAATGGAAAAAGTATGTTACAACTGCAAACCTACCACGACATGGCCGTCCACCTAAACTGACAGACCGAGCAAAGAGAGCACTGGTCAGTGAAGCTTCCAGGGGCCCATGGTCACTCTGGAGGAGCTGCAGAAATCCACAGCTCAGGTGGGAGAATCTGTCCACAGGACAACTGTAAATCATGTACTCCACAAATCTGGCCTATATGAAAGAATGATAAGAAGAAAGCCATTGTGGACAGAAAGACATAAAAAGTCCTGTTTGCAGTTTGCCAGGAGCTATGTAGGGGACACAGCAAACATGTGGAAGAAGGTGCTCTGGTCAGATGAGACCAAAGTTGAACTTTTGGGCCTGAATGCAAAGTGCTACGTGTGGGGGGAAAGTAACACTGCTCATCACCCTGAACACACCATCCCCACTGTGAAACATGTTGGTGGCAGCATCATGCTGTTGGGATGCTTTTCTTCAGCAGGGGCAGGGAAGCTGGTCAGAGTTGATGGGAAGATGGATGGAGCTAAATACAGGGCAATCCTGGAAGAAAACCTGATGGAGGCTGCAAAGGACTTGAGACTAGGAAGGAGATTCATCTTCCAGCAAGACAATGACCCTAAACATACAGCAAGAGCTACAATGGAATGGTTTAGATCAAAGAATATTCATGTGTTAGAATGGCCCAGTCAAAGTCCAGACCTAAATCCCATTGAGCATCTGTGGCAAGACTTGAAAATTGCTGTTCACAGATGCTCTCCATCCAATCTGGCTGAGCTTGAGCTATTTTGCAACAAAGAATGGGCAAAAATTTCAGTCTCTAGATGTGCAAAGCTGGTAGAGACATACCCCAAAAGACTTGCAGCTGTAATTGCAGCGATAGGTGGCTCTACAAAGCACTGACGCAGGGGGCCTGAACACAAATGCACACCACACTTTTCAGATATTTCTTTGCTTAAAATTTTGAAAACCATGTATCATTTTTCGTACCACTTCACAATTATGTGCTACTCTGTGTTGGTCTATCACAGAAAATCTTAATAAAAAACATTTAAGTTTGTGGTTGTATGGTGTCAAAATGTGTAAAAGTTCAAGGGGTATGAATACTTTTTCAAGGCACTGAATATGACACCGCTAACAACAAAAAAAAAAAAAAGAGAAAAAAAAATCCAAAAAAACCTGTGCAGAACATGTTCCAGATAGATCCAGAAGTCATTGAATCTTCAAAAAGGTTCTGAAACCTTGATGGAAACAAGTTTATTAAGATCAGGCCAGATCTTCGCAGTCTCAATCTGACCACTTTCGCTGACACAGTGAGGGGATTGTTTGTGAGCTGCTGGACGACTGAGGATAGGGAGAAAAGAGCTGTTGACAGGCAGCCAATTCAGAGGTCAAAGTTCACCGTGATTCTGGAATTCGGCCAACCTGCATCCAGTTCAGGAGATGCTGGCAGGAGCAGTGGGACAGCGCTCCCAGACATAGACCTGAATGGAAGGTCCAAAGCTCAAGAGAGAGCTGGACTGAATGAGAGCAATCAGATAGCGGAAAAGTGGGGGGATTGGCTAGGGTAGTGCAGGAGGGGGTGCAGGGGTCAGGAGAGCAAGAATCTGGCTGTTCTTGTGCCTGTGCAGAGAACAAGCCGCATTTATTCATCACACTATGTCTAAAAGAACCATGAAACAATGGGCAGAGTGTTCACCATGGCACTTGTGCAGCACGACTTCTGCCAAGTTCAGCTGAGGAAACGCATTTTGTGTAAGGATCACAGTCACAGATATTCTGCACTCTTCAGATAAAACCGCTATAAACAGTTTAGGATTTAGGACATCGTGTGACTCTTTGTAATCGCATGGCAAAACCTTATTAAAGTCAATTTGTCACCAGCCCACACACAAGGGCCTCACCTGGAGAATTTCCGATTCCAAGATGCATCATGGCAGCAGGCAGGTTTCCCGTGCTGCTGCCTCCGCTCAGGTTGGGGTAGCCCCCCTCCTCTGGGTCAAGCGGGGTGGGGAGAGGAGAGGGGAAGTGCAGGTTACTGAGGTCTGGTAGAGAGCCGCCTGTATTTAACG
Organism: Chrysichthys thysi; assembly: GCA_030068315.1. Taxonomy (NCBI): domain Eukaryota; kingdom Metazoa; phylum Chordata; class Actinopteri; order Siluriformes; family Claroteidae; genus Chrysichthys; species Chrysichthys thysi. Next base: position 10,078,324 of record JAQLOM010000023.1, read on the forward strand.
TGCCCTGGTAGTGAGAGAGCCCAACATTCTGCTCCGGAGACGGGAATATACTGCAAAGAAGAGAGAAACAAATGAGACGAAACATGTGCATCAAGCATGGGATCCATTCTTAGTAAAACAAACAACGCTTATTTGAAGATTTGGCTCTGTATAGGTTATGCTAGTTGAAGCAAACAGAGAAGAAAGGTTACATTAGGTATAGAAAAAAGCTCTTCAGACATACTTGATACCAGGCACTTCACAAGATTTAGGCCGTGATGAAAGGGACTGCACCTGTCACAAAGAAAGACAGAAAATTAAGTTGGGGGGATTTAACCAGTTCAATTCAAAAGACAGATGACTTCAGAGCACAATGCACATAAAAAAAAAAAAAAAAGAACAGTTGCAGCACTATAACTACTGAACTCAAGTATGGAGAAATCATACATTTGTAAATGGTTCCATGTTCGGGTTGCCCAGAAACTGCATGTAGTAAGCAGGAGAGCTATATGACAGCTTTATCAGCGCATGCAGGAGCGCTATATGACAGCTTTATCAGTGCATGCAGGAGAGCTATATGACCCCACTATCAGTGCATGCATGTTCCTTGTTCTTAAAAGACACTCCATAATTCATACACGCCTCTGTACAATCCGTCTCGTAAAAACCACTCTAACGTCATTGCGTCTCAGAAATGAGAGTAGTGCAGCAGGTGGTGGGACTTTGATTATAGAGCTGTAGTTAAAACATTGAGATGTGCTGCAACACTGTTTACGTTTAAACACAGCTATATAACATCAATAGGGTAAAAACATAACCTACCCATAATGCTGTAATCATAACAAAAACCCTATTAAAGCGTAATACTGTCCAGATGAAATGCTGAGCGTTGGAGCCGTGTGCCCTTAAAATAAGTTGCTCTTTGTAAATCGGTTTCTCCACTCATGGATCAATTTATCAACTAAAGGAGCACTTTGTAATTGTAAAAGGCATATACTGCCTATGAGATGAACTACAATTGCAGTGATATCACTGAGAAGTCTTCCGCTTCCCCTAACCAAGCCCGTTCTCTCTGCTGCCTAGTCTAATAAAATATAAGGAAAAGAGTCCAAGATCCGCAGTTCTACTCTGAAGGCAGAGCGATTCTACCGAACATAAGAAATATAGAAACTTGCTGAATTAATCGTTAACATCATTTCTGTAGACACAAGTCGAGAATGTCTTAGATGAACACTCCAAGATGCTAAGATCATCTGAAATTGGTCAGTGCACTCATACAGTGATGAACAACGAAGCAAACAAAGACCTTTATTTTGCAGCATCGTGCTGCAGAGAGCACCTTTGTATTAATAACATATGTTGTACTGCGCTGCTTGAATACATACAGTCACTCACCTTTTTGGCCTCCCACAGCTGCCTGGGCAATGGTTTACTCACACCAATAAGACTCTCCTCATTAGGAACAGCAGGGAAAGAAAAGACTGCAGAAAAACAAAAGGGGGGGGGGGACAAATGCATTTGACCCCTGATGAACACGCTGACACAGAAATAAAAAATAATAATAATAATAATAAAAAAAAGCAAAAAGGCTTTCTAGAAGTCATAACCTTGCTCTAAAATATTTCATCTAGTGTTTAGTTCATTCATATTTAGAAATAGATGCGCAATTAATTGTTCATTTGTGGAAGGAAGGAAGGAAGGAAGGAAGGAAGGAAAAGAAGACAGGTCATTCTCCCTGTACCTGAGCACTATTGCCAGTAGGGGACACTAACAAGCATCACACAAGAATAGTACAAAATGAACCTCAGCCCTGGAAGCAACAAAACCAGGGTTATGTAGATAGTTAAAACCACTGGGTATTTTAAAATGCAGCCAAAAAAAACTCCATCATTCCGATATACGGTTGTGGTTTGGGTTCAAGAGAGGTTTAGTGAAGGTTGTGCACTGTGTAGAATGCCACAAGCAGGGTCAGTAACCTGATGAAACATTACCTGTTACACACACACACACACACACACACACACACACACACACACACACACACACACACACACACATACACTTACCATCTCCCGTACCATCCACCTCTGCTTCATTCATGCTGGCTGCATCACCACAAAAACACAGAAAAGAAGAAAGAGATTTTTTACAACACAAAGCAAGATCATGCTTCACGCAGTCAATTTATTTAGCACAAATATCTAGCAGTGCTACGAACACTACAGGCTTTCTGGCAGCATGCATGCATGAATGACAGCAAGTGCCAACATACTGATTCCACATTATTACACAAATAAAGGTCTTCTTGAGGTGGTTTACAAATGAGCACATCCTACTTCTACAAAATATTACTTTTTAATTGTCTAGCTGTCAGTGTAAAGGCACAGAAACACATTTTAACATAATCACAGTTTAGGATCAGTTAAAAATCCCCCCCATTTAGCGTGTCCCAAAAGTAACATATCTTAGAGAAACACAGTGCAGCCGGTAACCTTTATGCGTATTTGTATTTCTGTAAAAGACGGCTTTAGAGCTTAAAAGCTGCATTGGTGGATGTTAATCCGACTTGGATGTCCCTCACTCCCCAAAGCGCAAATATTTGATTCGTACAAACTGAGTCACTTGGAGTGCACACTTGCTCCACCCGTTTCAGAGTTCAGGCCCAAGCCGAGGCCTTCCGCTGCAGCCCGGATTTTGGAGAATAAGATACAATGCTGGGTCTCTTCAAGACAATTATAAGAGGAGCTGTACTAAGAAGGGGGAGGCAGTCTCAATGACTACAGGCACTGTGAGAACCAAAGGAGAGGCATTGTTTTGCATGCAGCAGAGATCCGTTTCGAGAACAGGCCTTCTTTCTCCTTCCCCTGGGTACACTGGGCCAATACTGGCTAAGTGCACCATCACCTCGGGCCTCGAGCCAGGACTCTCTGCTCTGCTCTGCTCCACAGCTCCAGCAGGCCAGAGCATCTCTGCACCCCAATCAACACACATAATTGCTGCAAGAAAATCTTTATTTAAAAAAAAAAAAAAAAAAAAAAAAAAAAAAAAAAAGGGCACCTGATTTTCCCCTCAAGCACATTATTCAAACAATTAGCATGTAAAATGCTCAGCCTAGGGCTTGGATCAATGAAAATTATGTACAATTTCATCATTTACACTTAATGAGAGTTTTAAATAATTCCTTGACTCATATACGCATACTGTGGACCAAAGGCTAATCCAAGATCAACTATACAAACCTATGTCCCAAGCATAAGCCCCAAGTAAACTCTAGCTATATTTACAGGATGCTCAACCGCCTAACTTCATGTGGTGAAACTAGAGAACATAATGAATATTGCTCTAGAGGTGCTCATATAAATAGAACAGTTTCATCCTGTTTCCATAGAGGACCTTCTGCTGTTTCGAAACACCTTTAGCTCAACTTTTAGGTTGAGCTGGTTGAAAAAGCCGGTTTCTTCACATCACGAAAAAAAAAAGCAGTTGGTTTAGCGAACTCTACCCAACACTATGTCTGCACTGCCGAATACAGAGTCTCTGTGCCAAAAATGTACTTAATCCCAGCCGTCAGTCTGCCTTCCTTTTCAAATGCAGAAGACGAGCACTCTGAGCTGCAGGCTGTTTCACTATCATATCTGCCCTGGATACTTCACCCAACATCCTGCTTAAACATGTTGACTCAACTACATTCACAAAGTGCCCAAGCTACACGAACTCTCTGCCTGCAAGTCACACAGTCAGGGAGTCATGTGTGGTCAATCCAAAATTTGTTTCTAACTCAAAACTGTTGTTATTGCACTACATTTGCATTTATTCACTTGTTAAACGCTTTGGCCCAAAGCAATTTTTAATCCAAGCACACAAAATGCCTTACTCAAGGGCACAGCAGTGGCTCCCTGGCAGTCATTGCTTTGACGAGAACGGAGCTGTATCTACTGAGCTTTAGTTTTACCTAGAGCAATTGGCACAGTGCACCCAAACTGCTCTTACTGAGGGTTTATAGATGATCTCAACTTTTTTTTTTAAACTGTCAGTAAATGAAAAACCAAAGCACAGAACCCATGACACGATAAAGAACTACGCTTCCTCGCTTACAGTAGTCATCGGCTTACAATACAACATCACCTTGAATACAATCAGACCAAAGGAAATGTCCAACGATGATAGATTTGCTGTATTCTTGTGAGAGTAATGTGGCAAAATCAGTCACTCTGCAACCACGCAACCAGAAAATGTGATCCGGAGTGTGTGCTGTTCCACAGGAAAATACACTGAAACACAGCGACCGACACAAAGTGATTCCTCTCTGTGACATGACGTTGACTTTTGGCACCTGTGTGATACGATTACTGTGAGTAAGTGTTTAAAGGCGGCAGCAGTGAATAATCCACATTCTGGTTTACTAGTAAAATATGAATATTCTGGTCTCAATTCAGAAACAGAGAGGTCTTATTTGGTTAAGCGTGTATGTTTGGTCGATTGGATCAAACCCATTGTTTTTTGCTCTACTTTTATTATATTTATTATAAGTGTTACACATAATAATAATAATAATAATAATAATAATAATAATAATAATGCTATCAAAGTTAGAAAAAAAACATGACATAGGATGCATTATATCTGACCAAGGTATGACATTACTACTAAATTATTCTCACCGATGCGTTATAAAAAGATAGAGACTGTAGGATATCACAACACCCAACATGTTTAAATTTTCCTTTTGTTTCATTATTCAGTTAATCTGATTAGCACAAATTAAATTAGCAAATCAACAACCTTGTTTTTTCCTTTTTTTAGACCATTACCGGGAGGAGGGGCTGTTACCATGGTAACTCAGACAATCGCAGTAGGGGGCGGTGGAAGCTCAGGGGTTAAGATGTTGGACTACTGATTGAAAGGTTGTGAGTTCAAATCCCTTCCCCACCAATCTGCTGCTTGAGCAAGACCCTTAAACCTCAACTGCTCAGATGTATAAATGAGATAAATGGAAGTCGCTCTGGATAAGGGCATCTGCCAAATGACGCAAATGTAATGTAATGTAATCGTCAGCAGGCACAGGTCTACACCCAGATGGACAAGTAAGAGAAATGACTAAAGGGAATGCTAAGTAGAACAATGAAAGAAGTGCCAACACTTTTGCTAGACCACTTTTTGTCACTAATCATGGCCAAGAAACACAGCCAACATGCCTACGTTCACAGAAACGAGCCATTTGACTGACGGCAAAAATGACCAAGTACATATACATTCATTCCTGACACAAGGAGCTTGGAAGGACAAGCTCTGGAAGTGGGTAGATGCACACCTTCTGTCACTAAGAGCTGCCTACCTGCCAGGTTGTGGCAATACGACAACAGATGTGCTGTCTCGCAGTGAGCCTGTGCTCAGGGAATGGCAAATTCGCAAGGAGATGGTTCAGCTTATTTGGAACACCCATGTAAGTCGATCTGTTTGTGAACAAGCACACAACTCCCTGTCCAATGTGGTTCATGGGCATAGCAGAGACATAGAGGCTTTGGGCCAGGATACCTTGGCACACAACTAAGACTGCATGTTTTTCCACCACTGCAGCACATTTAACAGACTACACAGCTACAGTTGTTGCCCCTCTCTGTCTGGATGAGAATAGAAGGTGATGTGTAACCATGGTTCTACAGTGAAGTGGAAGACCGCCAGGCCACCTGGGTGGGTGAGAATGGCCAGAGGACAGGCATGACATAGCAGTAACCGTTTATAGGTTACTCATGCAAGGTTACAGTCGTGAATAACCGGTGACAACGTTCCTAACGGTTCTTAGCAAAGAAAACAGTACACAGAAATACTCTACTAGCTGTGGTTAGATGCTCAACCTTCCATTGTCCAATACTAGCTGTTAAAAAAGGGTGCCTTAAAAACGTTTAAAGATTTTTTTCAATCCATTGACAATTATTTGCTCTGAAAAGCTCACTGTGTTACAGTGGTAACCCCCCCCCCCCCCCCTTTGTCATGGGGAAGTTGAAAAAACACAAAAGTGCCAAGAACCAATCAGGTCACAATGTTCAGGATTCCAAAACTTGTGGCCAGAAAAGTGTGCAAAAAGACATCTCTTTTTGTAAAAAATTACCTCTGAGGCTACGCCAAAAATAATACTGGACGAGTGTTTATTTAAATCACAAGCTTAATGTGCTTGGCTGTTAGTTAGTCCCAGACCATGGTGGCCGAATGTCTTACTCATTTCCAGTCTAACTGGGTTTATATATAGCATTTAAAAAATAAAACTCTGTTAACGCAATTAAGGATCGGCCTCATTTAAATTAAAACCCTAATGTGTAATTAGCCGTTATTCTGCGGCGCTACAATAATACAACGCAGTTGTTTCCAACCCCAGTACTGAGGACCTCATCCACTGCATGCCTTTTTTTCTGCTTGTTTGTTTTATTATTTTGCTCTTACATCTAATTAAAGCACATAAAAGGCTTGGTGATTACCCAACGAGCTGAATCCAATGTGGAAGAGCGGAGAAAACAAAAACATGCGATGCGTATGAGCCCCAGGAGTACCGTCATTTTGAAACAAAATAAACAGGCTGAACACCGAGACAAAGTACTTCCCAGAGGACCACGTCTGCATGGATGGCACACACGGGGGATGTCCGTGTTACAGTGCATAGACTACAAACAAACTGTGTTTTCTGTTAATCAGTAAACCATAGCTTACTCAACAAACACCCAAATAACCCGAATCAGCTTGACACAGAGAGGATTCCAGCGCTGTGCAACTCTACAGATAACAAATCTTAAGAGTAATGAATGACCAACTACCAGTAAAGAATGCTAGCACCGTTCTCATTCAGACATGTGTTTAAAATAATCCAGAATGGTTATATTAATGGTCATCCACACATACAGCACATTATACGGGTCTGTGCGCCACCCACACAGACGTTACTTTGTTTATGGGTGTGTGCTGTGTGCCATGTCCCTGCTCATTTTCAGTGCATTTCGGTTATTGAACAGCCTTATACAAACAAGATGGATTACAATTACATAGCGATAGTTGATCTGAGAGATGCTCACCGTTGCGCTGGGGTGGCCCTCTGCCCATCTGCTGGATCCCGCTGAATGGATCCTGCGGGTTCATCGCACTCGTATGCAGAGCTGAATCGGAGTTCGTTCTGTGGGGAGGAAGAGACAGAGCGCAGGAAAGATGGGGGGGGGGGGGACCTTAGTTAATACCATGCTGAAGAAGCATATAGAGTAATAGGCTTAAGTAAGTCTCAGGCCTGAGAGCCTATATATGCACATAAGAACACACAATTTCCCCTCCCTTCTCCTAACTACCCTCTTTAACCAGTTACACATGAGATCCTTCTCAAGGGCTCTTCAGAATGCTCTGGTGCCTTTCTGGCTCTCTTTGCCAAGCACACACTCAAACATTAATCATTACACATGAAAGGTGAATGCAAAGCATTTTTCTCTGACAGGGGGCTAATGCTTTAAGTGTGGACAGAAAAGAAGGCATGTCAACAGGATACGAAAGTTCGTTTTGGTTTGTCACACTGAGTCTGGACTCGAATCCCAACTGGGTTTTAGATCTAAGGCATAAAGCCCCACACACACACACACACACACACACACACACACACACACACACACACACACACACACACACACACACACACA
>JAQLOM010000023.1:10091470-10104244 GCA_030068315.1 Chrysichthys thysi
GACCCCCCCCAAATATATATATATATATATATATATATATATATATATATATATATATATATATTACATACACCCGTATATATTATACATACATATTTTTGTCACATATTTTTTTTTTTATTTTATAAATGACTGTAATTACTGCAATATCATGGTGGTATAAGAGGATCAAGCATTTCAGGACATTTCCTATAACAGCATGTCCCATGAGCATATGCATGTCCCATGTTTACAATATACACCTTATAAAAATTCTGAAGTTTGTATATTTTTTTATTACGTCAAATATTGCACAGCTTATGCTTACACTGTACAATGCAAAATAAAGGTGTTTTTTTTAATGGCTTGACATTATGAAATTTAAATTTCAACACTGAAATATACATTTGAAATGTAAATTTAAAACACTGTCTCTAAACAGACTAAATGATTCTGATGACTAATTATTACTGCAGTATCAATATTAATTTATTAAATAGGAACAGATAGCTATTCTAGATATTGTTTCTAACAGCAGGTCCTCCTGGAAGCACGTACATGTAGTGGGGCATATGGCTGTCACAGCATTCATGGAACAGAAGGTCGGGATAAAGCTCCTCCGGCCAAACCTGCTTCCAGGTGCTTCCAGTGACACAGGGTGTGGACTCATTCAGTTTTACACTCTGAGTACAGTGTGTCAGGCAGGTCACGGTGGAACTGCTATTGGGAAGAAGCCATTCTATCTGGAGGCCAGACCAACATGCAAAACATGACTGCACAGAGGGGAGGAGCTGCATTAGGCCGTTTATTACAGGCTGCAGTTCACTCGCTAGTAAACACAAGGGGGGGGGGGGAACCTCCCATGATGACGGTTTACTGAGAATGGGGGGTGCGTTGTGAACATGTCAGGCAGACTTTGTTAGTGTTTATCTTGTGAGATTTTAATCCTGGTCACAGCTAACGCTTTGCTCTCTTATGGTGTGCTGTGTTTGTGCCATAGACACTAGCACCATCCAAGTATGCCGATGTTTCATTTGTCCTGTTACCAAAATAGAAACTGTGGAGCGGGTTTTCCTTCATCCGAAATGAAACAAAAATCTTAATTGCTTTTGTATTTGAGCTATTAGCTAGTAGAGAGCAAGCAAAACACACTCGCATTCCACTTGCCTGCATGACATTCTAAACCACACCTCAATGTATGACGCCTGTTAGGCATTTGTTTTTTTTTATTTGTTTGTTTTTTTGTTTTTTTTTACTCTAATGCATGTGTAGCATCGAGAGATAGGACAGATCAGACTCACCTTCTCCAGCTGTTGTCTGGGGGAGGCGACAGGTACACCGTTCCATAAGGAGAACTCTCTGCGTGCTTTAGTCAAGGAAAAGCGTCCCTGTCTAACCTGATACACAAGTACAGGTACAGTTTCAAATGAATGCCAGACCTTCCATCTTAGTCTGTAGATAAGTAAAAGAAAAACAGCCCAAATAGGATCATGTGATAAAATGCCTTACAGATGTGGTTGGAAACCGAAGGGAAAAAAAAAAAAGCCAAAATAAAAGGACTAAAGCATGCCTAGAAAGATCACGAAGAACATCTTAAGTAAACATGGTTTCTTCAGCTGCTGCTTGGAGCAGTGTTAACAGTACTGACTCGTCATGACTGTTTGCGCCAAATCTCCTGTCAGACACAGGCAGAAAGGAGAAACAGAGCAGGAGCGAGTCTGGCGCGTTCTGTTCAACATCTGCTGAAGCCCGAAGAGCCAAGTCATCATTTCTACACCGAGAAGACAACGCTCCGCACTACGGTTTGACTACCACAGAGCCAACATGTTCGGCCACTGACCTGGAGCATGACGCCACATGAATGACCACCAGCAAACAAAACCTGACCGCTAAAATTTCCCCTCCTTTGAAAATAAACCAAAAACGTTCCAGTCATTCTGGTTCATCTAAAACAATATGCAGCTCCATTTCCAAGACACACATGGCACCCTATTCAGTGTTTTCTGTGTCTGGCTAGCACTCATTATGATGGGTGGGTGGGTGTAGTGTAACACAGATTGCTTAAACTTGGCAGATAGAGTTCAAATGATTTCTAAGAAAACTGAGCCAACACTGTAAGAGGCATCTGGCAAATTTGTGCTTTAGAACCAAATCCTCTTCCCTCGAACAGATTTAAAATGTTAGTGGAAAAGCGTAGTTCAATAATTCATCCCAAAACATCTGAGGTGTAGAGCTCAATTAAAGAGCACTGATTGTTGTTATTTGCCCACATCATGCACTCATTTTGCAATCTGGCACATTTGCTGGATTGATCTCTTGATGTAAACAGAACACTCACCTCTGGAAACATGGGAAATTAAAATAACACGAAAGCTAAAATTTCACAGTCAGAGAATCAGGGACAAAACTAGAGCACTTGGGACTAAACAATCCAATAAACCAAGTGAAAACCATGTAATGGATGTAATGGCGTCACAAATGAAACAGGAAAAAAAAAAACAGGTTCTGCAATCCTTATGATGACTGGTTTCAAACACAAAAGCCACATTCTCCTCAAAGAGTAAAGTCTACAGCTGTTCATAGCATGGGATCACCTTGGTTCAGAGATTTCTGAAATCTCCTCTCACATTTTTGAAAGTTTCCTATTTATCACGAGGTACTTTTTGGTAGATGAGAGCATTCATGTTGGAAAAGCTAGCACACAGCATATGAATGAAGAGCCCCGCCCAAATACACATACACGCCTAAGGGCAGACCAACAGCTATTTTTTGCAAAAGTGCACGAGCTGCTGAATTCGAGCTGCTGAATTTTAGATTAACCTCAGAAATAATCGAAATAAGAGAGAGTTTGATTTAAGGTGGTTTTGTTATATAGGTTTTCAAAATGTGCAAATATGAAGCTTCAAATAGAGACCAAGTTCTTTGCATTGATTTTTATATACAGTCCCCTCAAAAAGTACTGGTTCAAGCAAGGCCAATTTATATTTGTATTTTATTTCTTTTGCTTAATACTGATGACATTAAAAAAAAAAAAGATGAATATGATACAATAAATCAGTGTTGAAGCTTTCATTTCCCGACCTTTACATCTAGATGTGTTAAACAACTTAAAAAACAGAGCAACCTTTTGTTCAAACCCACTTGCTTCTCATGCAATCAAAAATATTACAGTATGTGACTGACATGTTTTCCTGGTCGCCAAGTTGTTCTCTTTCAGATTGATTGTTTAAACAGGTAATAGTTAAGAATGTCTGCTCTTGGTTTTGGCTCTGGGTTTCAACTGTAAAGACTGCATTTGTTGTTAAACAGGATAAACCTACATGAAGCACAGAGTGCTATCTATGGGAGGAAAGCAAGCCATTTTGAAGCTGAGAGCAGAGGGAAAATCAATCAGAGCCAGTGCACAAGCATTGGGCATAGGCAATACACCAATCTGGAATGCCCAGAAAAAAAGAAGAAGACAAAAACAAAAGAAGAAAGAAACCACTAGTATACTAACAACCAAATGTCAAACAGGTCAGCCAAGGAAAACAACAGCAGCTAATGATGAGCAATTTAACACATCTGTTTAACACATCTAGACGTGTATACATGACAGGAAATGAAAGCTGAAATTCTGGTCCATCTTCTCATATTCATCTTTTCATCACAAACTCAAATGTCTTTGTTGGACAGCAAAATTGGCCTTGTCATTCGAATACTTTTGGCGGAGACCAGGAAACTCAAATGGAAAGATGCCACAACTTCAAGGGCATAAACGCTTACAATTGAAGCTACACTGGCATCAAATCTCAGACATAAAACAAAATGCATCAGCTCAAGTAGCTGAAACATGTTTTTAACACATAATAAACAATTTACATATTGCTCATATTTATAATTATATCTTTTTTTCCCTTTTCTTTTTTCTTTGCACATTTTGCTTAGGAGCTTTTGAAATTTAACATCAGCAAAATCTGCTATTATTTATCACTCAAAAATTGCCAAAAGAGCACTCTTTTACTCCCCCACTATACCCGGAGAAGTATAACTGTCCCAACTGGCATATGAACACAGAATGATTTGCACAAGTGTTTTTAACTCTCGGATATCATCTGACACTACCTGGAAGCCCCACTCCCTTCCGACCATCTTACATGCCTTTTTCTGAACTCTTTCAGAGATTTTTCATTCTTTCAAAGAAAATGGAGAAGGTTTTGAGTCCATAAATGTGAAATAAAATCCATCAATGTATATCTGACCTTCCAAAAATTGGACAATAATTTATACAGTCGTCCCTCACCTACACCTCACCTAGGTTACATTCTAACCCCCCTCACAATAGGTGAAAGCCACGAAGTAGCGACCTTATATTTATTTTATTATTTATATATATTTTAAGGCTTTATAAACCCTTCCCACTCTCTTATTAACCTTTCCCACACTCTTATAAACACATCCTCTGCTCTTAAACATTCTATACTCTTAAACCTACGTCATTTTAACGACATATAAAATTCTATATTGGTACTCACCAGTGACGTATACTATAACTTGAATGATCAAAATGATGAATTAGCTGTGCAGTGCTGATGACAGTGAAGGTGATGACAAGGAGATGAACGGTCACTGAGCCAATCAGCACCCCAATGGTTGTCTCCCATCCATCAGCTAACAGTTTGCCGTGTACAATCTCACATGAACGAACTAGTGCAAGCGGTAGTGGCGTACACTGTGGTTTCATTGTGTATTCATCCGCTGATGAAATACATACTGGATTTTATTTCAATTTAATATTCTTTTAATATGTTTGAATCAACATTTTTATATTTTCTTATATTTCCTATAAAAACCACGATACAGTGAAGCCACGATAGGTGAACCGCGATATGGCGGTATATGCGATATGAAAACCAGATTAAATAGGCCTACAAAAGTATCAAATCTAACACTTACAAATAACGTTAATGGTGCCCGATTAAAGAAATGTGATTTAAGAAATGTTTTTTCTCCTACTGACTGTGCGGACAGTAGGGTTTTACGGATTGCCATATACATAATCTATGACCAACTGAATGAGTATGTAGCTGAACAGATTTACCAGCAGAAAAAGACTAAAACAATGCAACCAGTACAATCACTACATTATCATGAAGCAATGCAAGATGGTCAGAGCTGAAGAAGGCCGACTGTTACTGTGGACTATCCCCAAATACTGCATATGCAAAAAAGCCCTCAACACAAGCAGAAATATGATGCACACGCGTGGCTACTATTCACCCACACCAACATCACCCTACTTCTATGGGCGCTCCACACCAAGATACAATCAAGACCAGCACTGACCCTACGGCTTTAAAAACAACTGCCCACATGAACAAAGGTCAGTGTGAGCTCATGCATATAACCACTTGCTCACACATACAAATGTGCATGTAAATTCTGTTCATGCCTAGAAACCCAGACTCACCCCTGCTAAGTTTCAAAAATAGAAACTTTACATATTTTTAAATAAAGAAGGTTGTATGGTATTTCCTCTCTCTCTTTTTTCTGTTTAGTATTTGACATGCAACGTGATAGCTGAGTATGAGACACCAGTTTTGATTGCATGCAAAGGATATCTGCCGTCCGTGTTTGTCGATAGGTCTGCGGTGTGGTGAATTGATGCGGTTGCGGTCTCTTTGGACCGCTCTCTCTACCAGACCGTGGTGCCTGGTGCCTCTCACAGAGTCAAGACCGGAAGGGAAGGTGCCCTGAACAGAAACAAGAGAAATGCGAGAATTAATGATATATAAAGAGTTGGATTATTTATTAACTACTATAGCACAGTAGTAAACAGAAGATATGATATACAACACAAAACATGGCCAAATAATTGCAAATAAACAGAGTGAGATGAATAAAAATAAGTAACTTAAAGCTTGAAGCAAGTGAAATGTATACATTATGTAATTACAGAGGAAATGAACTAGAGAATCTACTTGAAATGTCCTATTAATGAGTAAATAAAGCCACTTCTGAGATTGACATACTCTTAGAACTAACAGCCTATCAGTTAAAGAGTCAAATAGTGATCAGATATTGGCAATTATCTCAGTCTAATACTGAAGAAATTCCTCTGTTCAGTTAAGACAATACGCAGACCAGGAGAGCTATTATCCAATACAGCCTTGAGTTTACACAATGTCCTTCAATTCTGCCTCTGCCAATTCTCCCAGAGTTCTGCACCAAAGGGCCCGAGCCTCCTCAAAAAGTAAAGAGATTCTTAATATTCCACTCAAATCTGATCTAAAAGTCATCAGCACAGGAAACTGAAGGGGTCTGCTCTTCCTGAAATGCACCGCACACTTCACCGAGGCTGTGCGTACATCCTCCTGCTTAGCTGCTGCATCCCGTTACAGCTGTGTTATCAGAGAAACTGTGCAGAACAGATGACTCAGTGTCGTACCTAAAGTCTGAGGTGTTCAGGGTAAACAGAAAGAGAGCCAATACTGTTCCCTGTGGAATGCCTGTGGTGCTCACAGCAATGTCATACACACACACAGACACACGAGACAGTGCTGAAGCTGCAGAAACTGTGCTTTTCCAGACAGATTGTCTAATATTCTGGATACAAATGGATGCATTGATCTTCATTAACCGGAGCTTCTTAAATGACAACAGTGCATGTTGCATCATACTGCATGCACAAGATGCATCAAAAACATATTTCAAACATTACTTGGCTTTGTCCAAGTACAACTAGAAAACCAAGACCAGTGTGATCCTGTTAGAGGAGCTAAAGACGATTTAGACCTAACTGACCTGGGGTCATAGGTGTGCCAACAATCAGCCTCTCCAGGGTTTTCAACATAGGTGCCAATGATTGGCAGTCGTTCAAGCCACTTTGTTGGCCTTTCTTAGAGCCCAGGTCCAGACAGAAAGCTTTGCATCCAACTGCAACCCTTTCCAGACTCAAGCTCATCCATTAAAGAGTTCCACAAAGATTTTAGCAAAAGATTTTACAAAGTCCATTTCATGTGCACCTCTAGCCTGCATCCACCAATGCTAGTTCTCTGAACAAGCCCACAAGCCCTAGAGCATTACTGCATTATCAGCCAGTTGAGGATTCATCGCAGACAAGGACAACACAATGATATAGATTTGAGATTTCTGAATTGCGTTTAAACTATTTATTTGGAGTGCATAGGCTGCTCAAATGAAGTTTTGCTGGCATGGTTGAAACGTAGGGCCAGCAAAGATTTAGCTCCTTTCCTCAGAAATTTCCTTCATCATTTTACATATAATATATATGCGTGTGTGGTGTTGTTTTTTTGTTTTGTTTAATTCTTTCACCTAGAATTTTCACAGTATTAGTGGTGATAATAAAGTTGAGCTGTTTGAGTTGATATCAGGGGCTTGGGAGCAGCAGCACCATTAATTAACACCACCATTTATTGGCTTCAGACCAAACCTAACTGGTTTTGCAGACTGAGAACCAGCACTCACAGTGAAGACACATCAGACCTGTTGGGTGGAAAGGGGCTACTGGTCAGCAATGAAGGTCGGTTTAGACCGGCAACAGAGAGGTGAGGGAAGTGGTTACGGGAAGTACTGTCTCATAAAGCCTCATGAAAAGCCAAAGAAAACACCCAGCATACCAATCCCCCAAACACGTAATTCCTATTGGAAAACTCAGGACGGTCTCCTCATCCCCAAGTGATAACAAATCAACATGGCTGCACACAGCAACAGCGGTAACATAGTAGCACTTCTTCCTTTCCAACGAGTTAAGCTGGGTGAACAAATGTTTGCTTTAGATCAATCAGCATACAGACATGTTCAAGTAAATATACATTCACAGTTATCTAGCTAGCTTGCTGTTAACAAAAGACAAACATGGAGGCCTACATGTGTTTACCGCTTTGTAGCTGGAGTGGACAAAGGTTGAAAATAATGAGTTCAAGCCTCTTACTGTCAAGGCAAGTCTAACGCAATGCAAGTCCTTTGCCACCAGTATATTTAGACAAGCACAAAAGCGTTCGATTTGAATGCATGTGAATGGTGTTGGGGAAGGAAAAAGGTGTGAAGCATGGAAACTGGTATTGTGCATCAGTGTGTGCTGTATCAGGGATCAGGACTGAGACAGTATGGACACATGGATGGGTGAAGTGGAAGAGGAGTGACCAGGAGGATCTTTGTTAAGCCTGTAAGCCTGTTACCCTCCAGTGATCTGAAGATTTCTTCCAAACATACCTGTGCATCTTTAATTATTGATAAAGACAAAGCATGCAAAAAGGAGATGTGCAACCATGTAGTTTTGGTTTTCCACCCAAGTGAGTTTGCAATGCATGGATTTACCTCACTGGATTCAGGATCAGATGCCAGACGGAAAAAATAAAAAAACCCCAACAACTAAGGATCAGTATCCAATTCCTCAAAAGATGCTTTATTCATGGCAACAAGAGCACTTTCACTTGGAGCTACACAACACTTACTCTCCTAAGGGAACCTAAACAGATACAGTTGTTAAGCCCTTGGAGCATGTTGCCATATCAGGTTTACAACCCAGACTGGCCAGCTACTGATCGAGAAGACCAACTGTGCTCTGAGTGGAAGGGGGAAAAAAAACATTCTTTGTTTCTTTACATGACCGAGGTTTGCCATTACCATCTCTCTGAACAACATTTATGTTAATGTAAGTGAGGATACTATTGAAGTTTATCTTCTCCTTAATAAAAACATCTTGCTTGACCCCTTTGACTTGGAGAAGTAGAGCAGTACAGGCCATTTACCTGGAAATCAGTGCTGACATTGCCAATCTGGTTGACGTTGGGCAGGGAACCACCGTAGTACTGGGCACGGTTCTGAGACAAACGGAGCTGCTGGAGTTTATGAAACTGCACCTGCAAAATAAAAAGCAGTGACACCATCAGTGGCTTTGCAGCCTCTAACCCCCAAAAAGATCATGATGAAATTTTTTGACAGTAACCTGAAGATTAAGAATAAACCCTGAGAACAGGAATTCTTCCGAACGGGTAAAGCAGAACAAATGTATGCAATGCAAGTCTCTGCAAGAGGACAAAGCACATTTACTTCAGATTCAGATTGCTAGAAAAAGATATAAATGATCAATTCTGATCAGGAACAAACCAACTGGCCTTAGCTCGTTCCCCGCTCTAACCAAACGACACAGTCTTATTCGCGGTTTAGTCAACACAGAGGGATCCTGCTACAGCACAGTGCACTGGTCGGTGGCCTCGGACACTCAAAGCCGTCATTGTGGGCAAAACTGGGATGAGTCAGAGCAGTTGGCCAATCATTAGTCCTGGATGATCTTAATACAGAGCTGAAAAATTACTCCTGTTTCTAATAATTGTTTCAAAAGCCATCTAATGAAAGATTTTTCATTGTCCAGAAGCAGGTTCATCATTATGATAAAGTTGGGTGGTTTTTGTTGGAAATCTATAAAAAGAACAGAGTTATTTGTCTTTCATTACAATCCTAATAAGTGAAGACGAGAATTCCTTTGGCGATAAACTGCGGCATGCCATCTGTAACATAAGCCATCTGGTACAACCACGTAGATATTTCGCCAGAAAGCTTGCAGAATAGCAGGCTTCTGAGAAACGAGTTCAGCTGCAGTTGTTGGCTTTTTTCCTGGTTTGGTGAATTTGGTGACAGGGTGGACTCCCTTTTTTTTATTGCGAAAATGACGAAATGCTTCAAGTTACTGCACATGCCACATTAAAAAGTTAGTAACTAGAGTAATGATGACGTTACTGGCTGTGCAAAAAGGCCTTAATCCCAAGCTGTTTCTTAAATACGTAGTGCAAATTAAATATGCAACAAACTGAAGTAACATGCAGAAAGTTTGAGTTCGTACGAATCAAATACAGTATACGCAAAAAAAAAAATGGAAGTGCGTCAGCATGCAAAATCGATTCACCCAAGTCATTTTTCGTTTATCTATTGATAGACAGTTTCCTGTATCTTTTCCATCACCAATGCTGCAAATGCCACTTTTTGGCAGCTGATTTAGATCACTAAGCCTGGCGCTAACAGCTGCCGTCGTCTGTAACGTAAACAAAAACAAAAACAAGCCACGCAGGGTGTGACGCAGAGAAAACGCCCTGCAACACTTCGACACAAAACAGGCATTAGCTTAACTAAAAGATGAGGAACTTGTACCTAAAAAGGGAGGTACTTCTGTCATTTGGAAGTGGTTTGGATAAATAACAAAATCACACCCTGACCAAATATCTGTCATTTGTAGAGATAAATAACTGCACAGATAACTGCGTTATCAGTTTTAAAGAAAACTTAATTTCAAGACCGTATCAAGAAATGATCCATATTGTGATAGAAGATTTTGTCTATACCCTACTAGCACCTGTGCAAACCACAGTCAGGTGATTATGTAAATAATCTCCGCAAGCCTCATAGTGACAGCTAACCAAAGCAAAGCCCCGTTCACTGTTTCCCCTGTAATCAATCTCAGCATGGTTCGTGGTTTTAATTTCTATCAAATGAACGAGGTCCGCCTACTCCAAGACATGTTCAAAACATACTACTGAACGACCCTCATGTTTCCACCTACGCTGCAAATCACAACAGCGATGACTGGCCTGTATTTAAAGATTTGTAATTTACGAAACAGATGGCCGGGGCCGCATTCTCAGAATACTTAAGCAGGCTGCATGTACACTTCGATCCGTACTGACTAATTACAAAGTGCAACAGTGAGGATATTATTACCCAGTGCTCTGTAATATTTAGAAATACCATCATACAATATATTTTCGCATTGGCCAACACAAAACCAGCAAACACCAAGCAGCTTTTTCACTACAGTCCTAAAGTGGTTGTTACAGATATTGTTTGAAATAAAGAATACCGGTGATGATGAGTGAAGCATTTCTCTGGTGCATGATACCGAATAATACTGAGCTGATGCTGAGCGTACAAACATAGGGAGTACGTACTACATGCTGTGAACCTGTGGATGAGCAAAATGCCCCAGAGTGCTTATATTTTGCAGTAACAGCACCGGGACGTTTCACTGTGTGCATGTGTTGGCGGCATCATCAGCACACAACGGCCAACGATACTGTTCAGGAATATAACTTTTGGCTTATTTTGATATTTTGAAATATGAAGGCTTGTCAGATATATGAAATATATCTCTCGTATAGATGCATAGAAAACGGAAAGGAAGAAGGATTTACCATTTTTAAGCAACTTTAATGGGAATGCACAATTCAGTCTGAGCTAACTGTGGCTTCTTCGGAATGTGTTTCCATACTGTGCCCTTTTGGCCATACTGTGTCCATAATGTCACTTACTTGATTTCTCATTTATCGAACTGTTATATAAAAGAAATATCACACTTGAGATTGCGCTGCTGAACTGAAACTACTCAGTCAACACTACCCTCGCCATAGAGCGTTCATTACTCCACATACTGTGGTCTTTCTGAGCACACTGGACACCGTGTTCATCACCACTTCAATTACTTTTTCATCTTTTGTGTCAGTCACCCAAGTGCAATTATTTCAGCCAATCAGAAATCACTTCATTACATCCCATAATTACATTCGTCTTGATACGACATACATACATACATACATACATACATACATACATACATACATACATACATACATACATACATCAAAAATAAGCCTTTCCTCATATTACCGACTGACATCATGAACCGTTTTTCCAAGATTTATTCAGCCACTTAGCAGCATATGACGAAACAAAAACTGGGCATCACAATCTAACAAAATGAAATATTGCTAAGTTTTCACTGGGGTGACTCACAAGGAGGCATGACTGGAGCATGGGTGCTGTGTTGGATTCCTACACAGCTCTCTGGAGTGCTAGATGCGTTTGTGAAGCCCGCATTTTCCACCAAAAAATACGCACTTCATAATCGCAGCAATGATTCCTTGAACTCGTTGTGAATTTGAGTGTAAGCTTGATTAAGTCTATTAAATGTTTACTATGCCACAGTAAAACAGAAGTGTCTTTTTAAGGAATTTTTGACTTCATTGTGTAACCTGTTAAATGTATCGTTTGATATGGAGACGTATTGAATCGAGAGCCTTGTCTCGAACAATACGATAAGATGCGTCACATTGTTACACCCCTAATAAATATACAGTATCTAGTTAGCAAGCGTAATCTTTTCCTGATACAATAAAACCACTGGACCTTCATATTTGAATTATTTGTCAATGACTGATCTATGAACCATTCGTAATTATGTTGAGTCATGAAGCACAGTAATATCAGCAATAATATCTTCGCTGTATATATTTACAACCCAAATTCCAGAAAAGTTGGGACATTCTTTAAAGTTAAATAAAATGAAAACTAAAAGACTTTCAAAATCACATGAGCCAATATTTTATTCACAACAGAACACAGATAACATAAATGCTCAAACTGGGAAATTGTACACCTTTATCCACTAAATGAGCTCTTTTCGAATTTGATGCCTGCTACAGGTCTCAAAAAAGTTGGCACGGGGGAAACAAATGGCTGAAAAAGTAAGAAAGTTTAAAAAGATTCAGCTGGGAGATCATCTAGCAACTAATTAAGTTAATTGATCTCAGGTGTGTAACATGATTAGCTATAAAGGGATGTCTGAGAGAGGCAGAGTCTCTCAGGAGTAAAGATGGGCAGAGGCTCTCCAATCTGTGAAAGAGTGCGTAAAAAGATTGTGGAATACTTTAAAAACAAAGTTCATTAACATCAAATTGCAAATCTCATCATCTACAGTGCAGAACATCATCAAAAGATTCAGAGAAACTGGAGATATCTCTGTGT
>JAQLOM010000023.1:10147225-10161322 GCA_030068315.1 Chrysichthys thysi
ACACACACACACACACACACACACACACACACACACACACACACACACACACACACACACACACACACACACCCATTAATCGGTCACTGCCGTGAGCACGGCTGGAGAGCTACAATGATTTGAATCCAGCATGAAGACACGTGCCAGGAGCGACAACCAAGGCTGGGCCTGTTTCTAATTACAGTTTGTCTGCAGAGTTGAGTAGAAGAGGACTGAAATCAGAGGAGACAATGTAAAGGGTGGCTGTGAAACTGCATCTGGTGGGTGGCTTCCTTTTTATGTGAGGCAGGAAAGCATAAGTCACACAGTTCAGGGGTCAATCTAATAGGAAGATGCTGGAGCAACAAGAGCACTGGAGGAGGATTTCGCATGATTCATTATTTATTCAGAAAGCCGAAAACACAGACCAACCTCCATCAGCAGCACTCAATATAATTAATAATGCAGATCCAGAGTTAAGGGAATAGTTTTAGAAAAAACTAAAAGATTAAATAAAATTACCCTAACTTGTGGTATTGGGGGGGTTGCAACAAACAAGTAACATTTGTTGTCAGATGCTTGCTTTAGTGCTACCAGAAAGATAACAAGCAAGTAAAGCTTCTGACCCTCTTATTTAGTCTTGGAAAACATGGCTCCAAAAATACATTCTGGTATATTCAGGAAACTACTCATTCACAAATGTTACTTCTGTGGCAAATCTGTTATGAGGCAAATGTGTGATTAAAACAAGCATTTCATATGATGCTAGCTAAAACATGCAGCTAAAAGCTTGCTTCACTTATTAGCCTTGTAGTACTTGTGAAAAAGTGAGGACGCAAAGCAAAAAATGTTGACCATGTGAGATTGCTGGAATTTTTTTTTAATAAAAGTATTTTTTAGGGGCTTTTTTTTTTTTGGTAAAAGTCATTTCTGGCTGAAATATTCCCTTAGAAATCTCAGTGAACACAAGATGCACATTTCCCCTCACTCCCTTCTAGGGCATTCCATGGCTGGAGCGCACAATCATTTCCTTGCTTATACAAAAAAAAAAAAAACTCAAATGCTGTGGTCCATCCATTTCCTCCACTAATCAAAGCCCAGCTCCAAGTGAGGGATGGAGATGGAGGAGAAATCCAAATTATTAGGACTTTATGATCAATAGAAAGGTGATGAAACAGCTATATAAGTCTAGGGCCCATTATAGTTCAGGGATGGATGGGTCTGTATTTGTGCGTTGCATCTTCATACACACGAACACGTGAGGATGAGGCAAATCTGTGGCAAGTGTTATCTGACTACAGTGAAATGTTGAGGTAAGAGACACACCTGTCCCTCAGTCTCTCCCTCTCAGTCCTTTCTCCTTCTCTTTACCCTCGGTTTAGCACTGAAGCTTAGCCATGAAGCACTGAAGCAACCCTGAGGTTTGACCAAGCGCTTCACTTTGTGTAGAAGCACCCAAGTGCAAATGCCTGGGAGAAACCCCAGACAATTCCTAAAGCGTCTTTCAGATTTCCTCATTGCAATGCCATGCCAGACTGCAAGCCACACCCCAGAGAGAGCCCAAAAAAGTGGCGACACAAAGAGAGCTCACAAATACAGGAATTAAAGAGAAACAGAAAGAAAGGAGGGGGGGGATAAAAATAG
Source organism: Chrysichthys thysi (assembly GCA_030068315.1). Taxonomy (NCBI): domain Eukaryota; kingdom Metazoa; phylum Chordata; class Actinopteri; order Siluriformes; family Claroteidae; genus Chrysichthys; species Chrysichthys thysi. The sequence goes on from JAQLOM010000023.1 coordinate 10,148,849, forward strand.
TATGAGGCAATCTTTTATGCATTTACACTCTGGTGCTGAAATCCTAGAGCTCCCTGTTCTTTCTGACTCATCTCTCACCAGGATCCTGTGGTCAGGTTAACCCTTCATCATCTCATCACCTCTCCACTGGCTTTCCTTCATACTTTCACCTGTTCTCTTTAGCAAAAGTTTCTTATGAAGCACGTCACGTCTCTTTAAAAAGTTGCAGGTTAACACATTGAAAGGAGAAGTTGTTGTGTGGAAAAAGAATTTTGGCTATGGAAGCAAAAAAAAAACCCATTAAACTCAGCATTATTATTTGTCAAATAGTGGAGAAATGGGAGAACTAAATAAACCTAGAGTGAAACCATGCACTAAAAGAAGGATCTGATCTCACCATATTTCCTATACTACAGTAACACAATCTAATGCTAATAATATTTTGAAAAGCCTGTTATTTAAAAACACATAGCTGTTGGTATAGTAAAGCTTTTTATACAGCAATGTTTATTTAACATTTAGGAAAGGAGTGTCCAGTGCCAGTGCTTTGTAACAGTCAGGTAAAGCTGAAGCTTGAAGTTTTCTGGCATGGGAAAGCTTACATGGTCGAGAAACATGGCTTTTGTGGTTTCTCACTAGCATGGCAAGATATATTTTGTCTCTTATTAACCTCAAGAGGAACACAAGGAGCTTTTAGCCACTATAACACAAGAGCTAAAAGAGAACAAACATTCAACATTAAATGAAAGGATTTTAAAAAATAAAAAAATTTAAACACCTGCTTCAACAGTGGTCATCTATGCCATTTTTTCAAATCCAAAATGTGAATTATGGATTTTAAGTTGAAATTGAAAAAAAAACCCAAATTGAGTAATGGCATCAGCGTGTACAGACGTGAGAGCAGTGTGTAGAGATGCATATACAGTAATGCAGCTTTTGTGCAGATATTTTACAACAATTGTTTGTTTAAAATCAGACAAATTTCACACTATGAAAGAACATATTGTGCTATTCATATGGGGTAACTGTTTTGGTTTAGGGTCTGTCACCCCCCCAGGATTAGTAACAGCTGTGACCCGAGAGCTCCCAGATCAGTAACACAGCTGTGACCAGAGAGCCCGCTCTGCAGATGAAGCAAAAAAAAAAAGGGGGGGGGGGGAGGTGGCAGTTCATTGGCCCAGAACTGACACTATCTCACACCCACACAATCTCATGTGGAAAACGAATGATAAAATAAACAGTGAGTTGACACTTGAGGCCAAGACAAGCAGGTCAACCCACAGCTGAATAAGTCAGCCTGAGATTTAGACCTTCAGCAGGCCTTTCCCTTGCTCTGAGGCCAGGTGGAGACACCCAACACAGCCGCTGCAGGCCAGAGAGAGAGAGAGACAGGGGAATAAAGGGATGAAGGGAGGGGGTAGACAAATACAAGGGCGTGTGCCCTTTCCTGCTCAAACAAGCAAGGGTGCTCTGGGGAATTGAATGTGCAGGCAGCAGAGCAGCAGCGTTTCAGTCACAAAGCAGAGACACCAGGGCTGGCTGGTGTAGACATGTTAGCAGGCTTGAGACACCTCTCTCCCTCCGTCACAGGAAAAATGACATCAAACTAATTTTTGGCATCCTCCTTCATCATGTTTGTTGCTAAACATCCTGAAGAAGATTATTTTTAGCCTTGTCGGATGTAAAACGACAAATGTGAGCAACTTCATTCATCTTTTAGTTGATCTTAAAATATATTTTGTGATAAAAGAAAAAGGTATATCAACTAAGCAAACATTATCCAATCTAATTACAATTGAAACAAAAGGACAAATATAACAAGCTTGTGAACCAACCATGTATCAAACTATGCAATTTTATTTTCTGTTTAATAAACCTGCTATCCAGAGGTCATTACGGACTTAAACTGATCTAGCTATCCTCCAGCGAGTGTACATTCTTCTGCATCGCCTACACAGAATACACTTTACATTCCTATTATTCCTATAACAAGACCTCAACATGCGTCGCTCAACCCTAACAAATGCTTTGTATTATTAACAGACAGCAGAATTATTTGTCCTCATATCTAATGTCAAAGCCAGCAGTCACACAGAAGAATACCATTGCAGACACTCAACGTTCCTCCTGATGCAACCAGGACCTCACATTAGTGATATCATCTCCCAAGATCTCCAGTGATATTTTAGCTCAAAACCGGAAGGGTAAGCTTAGGAGTTTCGATTTTTGCTGAGCTGTGCTGTGCTGTCCCAACAGGCCTGAGCTTTACACACTCCCTACTGGTGTGCACTCATTTCACTACTGCAACCAAGCAACCTAGAGGTAATATTAGATCACCCAAGTTTGAAGAAACTCTCCATGAGAAATATTTGCCCTCATTTTTGGTGCTAATATTCCAGAGATCACGATGTTTACACAAGCAATAAAAAAAATAAAAAGGGCCACTGTTGGGCCAGAGGCGATAACACGTGTTTAATTCATATTTAATCACTAGTTTGCATCTCAAATGCACTGAAAGTACACATCCTCTGCATTGTCCTCCACAGAGCCATAGTACTTTTAGCCTGCCACATCACATAACAGGAAATTACATGAAACTGTTTTCGCACTAAGAGGTAATGCTTTCAAAAGAGAAAAGAAGAAACAGGCTAGCCGGAGCTGAAAAGGTTCCCCTTTTACAATCTTGAATAAATTGTTTGTTTGACAGTCCAATTCCTCTCTTATCAGACATCATATAGCTCAACCATACCAAGATAAACAATTTACCTAAAGTTTCTTTGGTATTTCTATCATTTCAAGTGACAAATTAAAGGGGGGGGGGGAAACCCAAAGTTTCTTAGTGAAGGCGTCAAGCCACTACAACGAGGACCACTTCAACATGTCACGATTCTCCAACTTTCTGGAGCTGTACTGGATCTAAAACATGCATTTTCTCAAATGGTGTTCTGATGACTGTGTTTAAGAGCGCAGTCCATCTACCACGTCACTCTAAATCTCTCTTGGGCGTTCAGCTGAATTCATGAAGAGCACAGGGTGAGATGTATGTCATTTTCATATTCATCAAACCATGTCACACAGTCCACTCCCATCCAGACAGAAATGCTTCACCAGAGGATAAGGGGTTATCACTCAAAATAACTTTGTACTGCTGCTTGATGTAGGTACTCCAAGAGACCTACATTAAGACAGTAAAATAAATGCCAACAGACACACACACACACACACACAATTGGTGGCTGTTATGCTGTGTCATGTTGTCAACGATCTGTATGACAGATGTACATTTACAACTGCGGACCATGCTCTCACTCAAAGGAACATCATAAGCTATTAAGAGAGTTTTTAATCTGCCAGTCGGAGGTGTGTCATTTTTCGTGGGCTTTTGGAAACGCAGCAGAAACACAATCTCATGTCTTCCACATGACATTTTAAGAAAACCCACTCTGCAAAACATCCAGAAAACTGGTATGAAATCAGACCTCCCATAATCACTAAACATAGCTATAATAAGTAATGCTGTAGCCAAGAACTTGTATTTACCTCTAAGTAAAGAATCATTCGAAATTAGGTGCATGAATAAAGTGACGAAATTCTTCATTTTGCATGGCCAAACCACACGCTTTCACCTGAAGCGCTTAATAAAAAAATGATACATCCAAGTTACACTATAATGCATATGCATACATACTGTACAGTAACGCTTTCTTTCCCCCATCTTTCCATTTCCAAACCTCTTCATATTGCTCTGTTTTTCACTCTTACAGAAACCTGCAATTAACAGCAAACAAAATGAAAGGTCTTGTGCACCATTCTGACTGGTGGGTGGCCTGATTGCCAAGACCACACGTCGCATGCCAAACTACCCACTAAACCACCCAACAGACTTCTCGATATGAATTACACTTGGTGGACATTGCTGACAGATGTACTCAGCTTCAGTTCCATCAATAGCATGGAAGCAAAAGTGGAGTGGCACAGTGAAGCCAAGTTAAACTAAGCCAAAATGGGGGGGGGGGGGTCTGCATTTCATTACTCAAGCACCAAATATAAATATAACAGATGCCTCATCACCATCATCAATCCTAAGATCCTGTAAGAAGCTGGAACATTTAGCAATATAGAATACATGTTTTTTTTTTTTAAATATATTATACCACACAGGTCTGTTAAATTCTTAATTCTGATTGGTTACCACACTCAATCCAATTTGCTACATTTTATTCACACACACACACACACACACACACACACACACACACACACACACACACAGGATTGCGAGCATAATCCGTTCCGGAGACGTGCTTGTAATACAAAATCACTCGTATATCAAAGCGGGTTTCCCCATAAGGAATAATCTACAACCCACAAATATTTATATAAAAATGAATACAAAATATAAAAGTAAATATACATAACACAAAATAGCCTGCACTTTAGCTTTGAAAAGAATCGTGGCTGGTGTGAGGGAGACGAGAATGTGTCAAACAGGAATATCAAAGGCTACAACAAAAACACGGAAACAAGAGTACAAGCAAGAGTCAAAACATGAGCAAGGTAAAAACACTAGAACATGGCTTGGCAATAGCGCGGGGAAATGCAAACTAATGCTTCTCAAATTTAGCGTTCGTGAGTCAGTGTATTTATAGCCTATATAATTAGTGAGCATGGCACAAATCCCAGAAGTACTCTATCCAAGAGTCCTCAGGCATGCACCGCTATTGGGAGTGTTGTACACAGGCTCCGCGTGGGCAGATCCATGACAGAGAGCAGGGGGATTATTGTGTGTTTATTTCACTACAACTCACGGAATCACTGCAGTCTGTCGACTCACTGGGATCTTTTTCTTTTCGTGTGACTTTAACAAGGAAACTATCCAATAATAACTGCTTTTGCCTCCTTTTGAGGATTTTGCGAAAATGCGACATTGCATTGTCAGAGGAGTGACACAAACACATACCAACAGTATATACGAGCACGGAAGCCACAATCCTGCAGTGAGTGAGAGAGAAGCTGTGATCATGTGAGGCTCAGCAGACGAATACTACTCGAATCACAAAACATCACTTGTTAAACAAGTCAAAATTAAAAACCTTTGCTCGTCTTGCGAAAAACTCACAGACGATGTTAATCACAATCCAAGGTTCTACATGTACATATATAGAATTTAAAAAAATAAATAAATAAATTTCTTGACCTCTAATGGAAGCAAATATCAAAGAAATGATTGTTAAAATCACTGAATGTGACGAAGTGTAACTAAGATAGATCAATATTGAACTAAAGAAGCCTGCTCAACATTTCAGCTGTGATCCCATGATCATGATATCAAACTTGTAAACCATTAACAATGATGCACAAAAACAGAAAGCAGAAAATCCATCATCACTGCAAACACACCCAAATCACATTAATGCCAATACATCCATGTTGGTTTTGAATGCTCCATTCTTACATATAATATTGTCATTATCAATATCCTCATTATCAATAATAATAATAATAAGATGAACGTTATTTGAGCACCATATCTAAACAGAATTCGAGTGCGATTCAAATGACCAGAGTTTCCCCTTTGACAGGCTCAGCCCAAAAATAATAATAAAAAAAAAAACAGTACAGAGAGACAAATGATAACAAACCAGACATATTTGCATTACACAGCTAAAGGACAGCAAACTGCATTGAGGACGGACCTTACAAATCACAAGACATGCGTCAGATCAGCACTAGAAATTCCACAACTATTTATGGACTCGGATTCCAGTGAGCAAAGTGACATGCGTGCTTATTGTTTTTTTTGTTGTTACTGCACCTGCAGGTGAATTCTCTTCATACTAGCATGCAGAGCATTACGCATGACCACATACTGTGTGCATTCCAGAGCTCAGGGCCAAGCTATGGTGGGAATCCAGCTAAGCAAAAGCTAGCAATAGGAATACGGTTAGGAGGAGTTCCCTCACGTTTTGACAAATTTATTGTCTATGTTTGTGATGTGAAGATGCATGTAAATTGATATTTAAATTATAGGTGATTATAACCAATGGTTCAAATGTCTACATCAATTAATGCTGAAGGTTCTTGATTTACCAGACTGTAAAAATTTAAAGATTCTTCAGAGGCATTATCACAGTATGATAATCTAGCCTAAAAATACATCATAGTTTCACAGTATCACTGTATAAACGGGGGGGGGACCCCAACACACAAGCTGGTGAAAATCAAAGGGGGAAGAAACTGCACGTTTTTATTTGTTAGAATTACTTTTCCATTAAATTTTTTACTTTGTCAATATCAACACACAAAAACTAGCGAACCAGTGCAACACTGCTTAGCTGAACATGGCTAGCTGCTTCATTTAGTTCTGTCAGCAATGCTACCTTCTCATCACGCATCATCACGTTATCTACATGCTACGAGTGTAGCAATGTAAAATCCTTACAACAGGAATCAAATACACAACTGCAGAGGCTGCTGTAATATACTACAGGGAGAGTCCAAAGGAAGGAGGTTGTGAAATATTTGGGTAGCCAAAGCTAGATGCAAGAGAGAGACGAGATCCGCTCGAGTAAGAAACTTGATTGAGTACCCAAAACAAACACATAACGGACAGAAAAGCATTTTAACCAGTAAGTTGAAAATATCAACAACAGTGATTAACAGGCTGATCATATGCTGTACAACCATGATAGGCAAACAATATGATGAATGTATCATATATTTCTCTACACATTAAAGAAAAGGTTGGGTGCAAAAAATGTAATAAAATTAAAAATCACAGCCAATTTCCTTCTACCTCCAAAAGTAGTTGATCAGCCAAGACAGATTTTATGTCTGATGTTTGCTTATTACATTTCTATCACAGCTACAAACTTAATGTACTTCTCAAATAATAGCAGTCCATCTCACCCCAATTTTTCTCTTTTCTTCTTTATTTTTTTTTTAAGAAACAAAAGTACGTGCACATGCAAATAGTTCAAACCACATCCACTAGTTAAGTAGCACTGTGCAAACTTACTGATGTGTTTTCTATGAAGGATAAGCAAACTCCTTCATGTAACTGGATGCTGCAACATTATAGACACAGCCATCTTCGGAAAAAATGGAAGACAGTTTTTTCCTTGAGCTTAGCAAATTTTGGTACTGCTTTCCTTTTCTAAGGCCCTCAAAGAAGAGGATTAAAAAAAAAAAAGTCAAGATTTTGGCATGCAATTGCAAAAAATGCTTTGGGTGAGAGACATGAGAGTTGTTTTTTGCTACATTAGCCTTGTAGCCCACACTTAAGCAAACTTCAAACTCCAAGCACATCTTGGATGATCAACTAGATTTGGCACCAATGTAAAGCTGTGTACATTTTCTTTCATCAAACAATCCTTTAATTCCTAAAATGACCAATTCAAGTACAATTAGCCGAGAAATGAAGTACGTCCTTTAATAATATGGCGTCCCTTTTACTCCCTCACCCCTTCTTCTTACACACTCACTACCTCTGACACAGACACCGGAACCAGTCTCTATGACAACCTAGAGTTTCTATGGTTACACTGAGAGATACTGAAAATCAACAGAGTATGACTCACTTCCGACAGAACTCACTGAGTGTGTAACACGCATGTCTGCGTGCACTTGTGTGTGTGGAAGAAGTGTGGACTGAAACGTTACCCCATATATAGAGCCTCTGCACTCTACAGAAGATTGGGGGTCGAGAAAAAAAAAAAAAAAAAAAAAAAATTACACAACACTGTTTACAGATCATAAACCATGTGTTAATGCTAGCTTAGCTTCTTCACATCCAAACCAGTATTTACTGTAGTTATACAGCAAAAAATACCTCTGCCTGCTCTCTCTAAGGGTCCACCTGAAGCATCGCCACACTGACCACAACTACCACACACACACACAATAGACCCTGTTTGTGTCTGTGATACACATTTGCCCTTCACTACTGTATTCTACAGTTATTTTTTTCATAAACCGCACACTGTGTGTAATTATATATGATGGGGAATAATACTCGAAGCGTGTCAAGCTGTTCACTAAGACTCATTTATGTGGTTTCCAATACCGTTATCTAGAAAAATAGCAGCCATATTGAAGTTGGAGTCACTTTCTTCAGCACATGCTACATAAGAATCAGACAAACATCGGAGACCTCGACCAAGTTCAAGTCAGTCAGATAATAAGATCAGTCCAGTCTGATTAATTCAAGCAATATGAACTTACCTTACATATCTATTTATGTACCGGTACTAAGGGTGCATCTTAGGCAAAGCCAAAGCAGCTCCAAGGTTCCCTTGAACACAAGCCTTGTAGCTCTAAACTACTACAGGTTTTTGAGAGACAGGAGGAAACCAGAGAACCAGAGGAAACCAGTGCAGGTTGTAACAGGTGCCAACAATCCCCACTGCACCTGCCGCCACTGCTCTAGCCATCACCAACACTGGTAGCTTGTATAAAGTGCTGCTGAAGAAGTAACATCAGGGCATATCAATGAACTACTCTGCATACATTTGAATAGCACGGATTTGACGATCAGGTACAAGAAAAAGAAAAAAAGAAAGAAATGAGCCAGAGCAGCCAACATAAACACAGACTGCACAAACTGTTACGCTAACTGCCAAAGTGGTGCCAAACTGTCTTCACCAGCAGGAAAATACAGGCAGCGGTTTAGTCAAGATGGAATGATTTTTACCGTTTGGCCTCTTCCAGGTGACACAGGTACTCATAGGCCATGTTCTGCTGTCGTCGCTCATCCATCTCCTCGGCCGTGAGCCTCTCTACGCCATCCAGCACGGCTGCAAGCACAGAACAAGCGTCAAGAACACATAAACATGCATTATGGCTCTGCACTGCCAATACACACAAATATATTAAAAAATGTGTGTGTATGTATGTATGTATGTATACATACATATATAAAAAAATATTTGGGGTTTTTTTTTTATTAATTTATTTTATTTTTTTAAGTACAAATCTTCATTGCTTTTTCTGATAATGCTACTACGTCAGAGGATGACACGTTTCTTGCTGTAGCATTGGGTTGGTTTTTTTTTTTTACATCCCACATACTGAAAGGAGTTAAGGGCTTGCGCAAAGTCGGCGAAAATCTCATTTGATTTATTATGCTGTTACTCACGCTGCAGCGCTGCGATAACACAATGCTTATCAGCATATCCAGAAGAATTTGGCAAAAGTCTGTCTGTAAGGTACTTTGAGGAAACAGACAGAGAAAAGTGCAATGGATAAAGCAAAGAATAATATTCTTTGAAAAAAAGGGAAAAAATAAAAAAAACCACCACTTAAGGTCTTGAAATATTTTGCACGAAAATAATAATAAATAAGTAAGTATGCTGATTGAGTCTAGATACCTGTACTTAGGACACTGTGAGAGGTCAGCATGCAGCTAATGTGGGAAATCAGTGTGTATATAATTTTTTTTACATGACTAAGAGTATATTATCAAGGAAGAACATTAAAATGTGAGTCATGAGCTCCTGAGAAAGACAGACACAGGGAAGGGACAGAGAGACAGCACAGAGACAAGAGAGGGACAGGTAAAACGAGGAAAGAGAAGAGAATGAGATACAGAGAGAAGAGAGTCAGGCACAGAATGAAGCGAAAGTCAGAGAGACAGATGTGAAGAAGAGAGAGAAAAAGAGAGAGACAACACACGTATAATGAAAAGAAAGCCAGACAGGAGAGAAGTCAAGAGAGGACACAAAGATAAGACAGAGAGAAAAGAATTCGAGAGAGAGAAAAAGGCAGATGGGGAGAGACAGTGAGACAAAGAGACAGGCATAATGCAGAAAACAGAGATGGTGAAAGAAACATTCAGAGAAATCAGTATTGAAAGAGAAGGAACAAAAAAGAGAGAAACAAACAGAGAGGTGTCCCCCTTCTTCAATCCCATTCACTCCATCACAGATTAGATCAGTAAAGGCAGGAAGCAGTTTCATCGCTTCCCTCGTGTACTGCAAATGTATCTACTTTATGAAACTCAAGATTGCTCAAGACTGAAATAGATTTTTACTTTTTACACACACACACACACACCATATATATTTCTCTCTCTCTCTCTCTCTCTCTCTCTCCACACTTCATGGTCAAGATGCGTTTTTGCCTTTTAGAGCTGGCCCAAAGTGTAAAGCTCACCGCTCGCCATCTCAGAGGTTACATCCTCTAACTACAAGATGACCTTTCAACATAATCTTCACCCTGCAGACAGCCGAGAAACGAAGCATCACACACATTAACGTGCTTTCAGTAACGTGCTCTACAGGCTGCACATACACACTCATGGAGCATCACCCTACATCTCATAATCTAATTCAGTTTCTAGTTATCACCATGGAATCAAGGCCACACACTCTGAAGCCATGAACGCACCAAAGTGTATTTTTTTTCTTCTGGCTGGAGTAGCATCATAAACACTGTATTGTACCTTTAGTATGTATACCTGCATGCATCCATCCATCCATCCATCATCTACATCACTTATCAGTACAGGGTCAAAGGAAACCTGGAACCAATCCCTGCTGACTTCGAGCGAGAGGCGGGGAACACCCTGGGTGGGTCACCAATCCATCACGGGGCCGACTCAGAGGCACGAGTACTCGTTCACACTCACATTCACACCTATGGGCAATTTAGGGTCACCAGTTGACCTAATCTGCACGTTTTAGGACTGTAAGAGGAAACTGACGGAAACCCATACAGGTATGGGGAGAACATGCAAACTCCACACTAAGAGAGGCCCCCACCAGCCAGCCAGCAGGCTCGAACCCAGGACCTTCCTGCTGTGCACCAGAGTGCCATTTAGTGTCCAACTTTAATCTTTAACCTCAAATAATGTTCACATGTTTCATTGTGGCTCAAAGACCCTTTGGATAGCTGTAAAGCTTCGATGTAAAAGCTGAGGAAAGCTACACTACCCCTCCCAAGTGAAAGATACAGACAAACAGAATACACATACAACTCCTGTCCCTTTGAAAAGTTGTTTTGTGCCACAGGTTATGGGTGAGAGTGCAAGTGTGCACCCTGCTCTGACGAAAGATTGTTTATGCAATAAATAAATAATAAATAAAATAAAACCAACATGTCACCAAAGACCTCCTAAGAAATGATAAATGGCCTAAATCCGACATGTAAATCCGACCTCCAGGGTTATTAAGAGTAATGTACAGGTTAGATTAGGCAGATTATACACTTCAGATGCAAATGTTGGAGAGATAACAACACGAAGAATATAAGGGAGATAAAACGCGGAAGTGCTTCACCACGCTGATGTAGTCAGAGATGTAACTTAGCACAAAATAAAAACAAACAAACACACACACACACACACACACACACGAGACACTGTACTTCATTTTCAAGTTTTCGACAGCTATCTTGCGTTTAAGAACAGAAAACTGGGTTACTTTTGTGGCTGAGTCAAAAAAAAAAAGCGTGTGTGTGTGTGTGTGTGTGTGTGAGAGAGAGAGTGTGTGAGAGAGAAGGGCTCGGGGCAGGAACGCATACTCACAGCCATATCGCGGCCGCAGCCCGTCTGCTTCATCTGAAGTTGACATGTTTGCAGAGAAGTTCACCCAAATCCTCCGTTTCTGCCTTTATCCGCTGTGTTACTCTGAAATATTCCCTTAAACTCGGGGTCGGAGGGCTCCTCTGGCCTCCTCGGTTCTCCTTCACAGCAGCACAGGCTCAAAAACTTTCTTCTTCTTCTTCTTCTTCTTCCAAACCTCCCTGATGTCCTGGGTGTGTGTGAGAGAGAGGGCTCCTGCCTAAATCCTAAAGTTATGCACTCCAGGAAACACCCATCAAACAGACCTCAAAGTGAATGTACGACGCCCTCTGCCGCCCACTGGTGGTAAAACAAACAAAACACCAACAAGTATGCCGATATCCACTGAGTGCACTTTATTAGGAACACCTGTACACCTGCACTCCTCTAATCAGCCAATCAGGCGACAGCAGGACAATGCTAAATAAATCTATCTTCTATTTCCGAAAATTCTTTTCGCGTTTGAAACGGAAATGATGTATGACCCCGGACCATATGATACGTGCAAATGAGCGGAAACGGCGTCACTAGGGCTTACATTTTAACTAATCACTTCGTTTGCGGACACCATTTGTATATCGTCTTTATGAATTGTTATTATTTGTGTGAGAGTTATTTTACTGATATCGAAAAGAAGTAAAGACCTATTTGGTAAGTCGTTATTTAAGAAAACTTTGATCTAAAGATATAAAATTCTTTTCGCGTCAGAAACTGAGATTTCATATGACCACTATTTGTTGAAAAATAAGATTGGTAATTAACAAACTTATTTTATAAATACTGCATTTCATGTTCTCCCCCCTTGCACTCTGGGTAATCAGCTAATAAATAAATAAATAGTTAAATAAATAAATAAATAAATTAAATAGATAGATAGATAGATAGATAGATAGATAGATAGATAGATAGATAGATAGATAGATAGATAGATAGAT